>JACEGR010001768.1:0-153017 GCA_014170235.1 Listronotus bonariensis | reverse complement strand
GTTGCAAAAAGGGCAGGACATCCTAATGCCACACTTATGCACAATCTTCAGAGCATGTGTAGCTTGGGGCTACATACCCAAATTATGGCAGAAGGCAAGGGTGATCTACCTACCCAAGGTAGGCAAATCCCTAGAAAGGACGCCTAAGTCATACAGACCAATCAGTCTATCCTCATTCCTGCTGAAAGCATTGGAAAAAATAGTGGATAGATACATCAGAGGAAGCACCCTTCATAGGAATCCTCTGAACAAGCGCCAATACGCATACCAACCAGGAATGTCTGTGGATCTAGCACTAGACGATCTAAACAGACTCCTGGCAAAGTCGATTGACGACAAAGAGGTGGCGTTGGCAACATTTTTGGATATAGAAGGCGCGTTCAACAACGTACCAACTTTCTCACTAATGAACGCGCTAAGGAAAAAAGGAATCCCCGACACGATCTGCAACTGGATCGAAGCCAGCCTGAGAAACAGGGTCATAAGATCCACCTTAGGCACAGTAACAATGGAGGCTAAAGTGGGGAGGGGCTGTCCACAAGGAGGCGTTCTATCGCCATTATATTGGGCAGTCCTGGTAGATGAACTTCTCGACAAATTGACTGGTGAAAGGTACAACTGCCTGGGTTATGCTGATGACCTCGTCATTGTAGTCAATGGGGGTCACCTAGAGCACATATCAGGCAGAATGCAGAACGCCGTAGACATCGTTGACAAATGGTGCAAACAGGAGGGACTCTCAGTCAACCCTCATAAAACAATAACCGTCCCTTTCACAAAAAGAAGAGCGCTTGAAGGACTAAGACCTTCCAGGCTCAACGGAGTGGAAATCCCCTTTTCAAAAGAGGTTAAATATCTAGGAGTCATCTTTGACCAAAAACTAACCTGGGGACCACACTTAAGCAAAGTCACTCAGAAGGCAAGAACTACCCTGGGTAGATGCCGAAGACTTTGCGGAAAGAATTGGGGACTCAGTCCGAAGATGAACCTATGGTTATACAAAATGGTCGTCAGACCAATGATAACCTACGGGTCAATTGCCTGGGGTGCAAAGACGCTACAAAAGACGGCAATAAGGCAATTACAAAGTATACAGAGACTCGCTTGTCTATGTATTACGGGGCCATGAAATCGACCCCTACTGCAGCACTGGAAGCGCTGCTTAATCTACCGCCACTTCACATCTACATACAGGGTGAAGTGAAAGCGGTACAATACCGTCTCAAACAAGGCCAGAGTCCTATCATAAGACAGGAAAGGGCCATACAATGGAGATTCAAGGAGGACCAAGAAGTCAACTCAGTGTGTGAGATGCCTTCAGACAAAATGGTACCAAGCTACTGGCTAAACAAAGGTTTTCAAACTTTAATACCAGACAGAAAGGACTGGGTGGCAGGGCCTCCCATTAAAGCCGACCTAATCTGGTATACAGACGGCTCCAAAACAGACCAAGGAGTTGGAGCAGGTATATATGGGGACAAACCAAGGACGAAAATAAACTTGGGTCTCGGACAATACCCTACTGTGTTCCAGGCCGAAATTGTAGCCATAGAACAATGTGCTAGGGAAATCATCAGAAGGAGCTATGAGGATAAAACCATAGTAATCTATTCGGACAGCCAGGCAGCCATCAGGGCACTCAGTTCATGCAAAATCAGCTCCAAGCTGGTGCGGGACTGCGTAATTGCCCTGGAAGAGGTGGGTGCGTCCAACAAGCTAACCATTGCCTGGGTACCAGGACACGAAGGCCACGAAGGCAATGAAGAAGCCGATAAATTGGCAAAGGAGGGGGCTGGTAGGACAATGGTAGGTCCTGAGCCCTACTGTGGTATTCCATCATGCCAGGTAAGGTCATCCATTAGATCATGGATTATGAGGGAATCACAAGACTGGTGGAGGAGAACACCAGGACAGCGTCAGGCGAAAGTGTTCATCAAGGCTTACTCGCCAGAATTTACAAAAGACCTTCTGAATTATAACCGGAAGGCAGTAAGAATAATAGTGGGTCAACTGACAGGTCATTGCAGACTGAATAAACACATGGAAACTATGGGCCTGGCAGAAGAAAACCTATGTAGGTTCTGCCAGGAGGAGGAAGAAACCGCAGAACACGTATGGTGCTACTGCGAAGCCCTTTGTCGTCTGCGGTTTGCAAGGCTGGGTGAAGAAAAACCTAAAGCGGCAAGATATACCAAGGGGCCAGTTTCAAGCTTGTGGAGTCTGATTAAACAGACCGGCTTGGATAGCGTGCTCTAACCTATGGACGGAGGACACACAATAAACCTGAGCAGGTTGCAGTGTTAGAGGATATGCAATCCACCTCCTAATCTAATCTAAGTAAGAGCTAATGACCCTTTGTTAAGAGTTTGAAACCTTTGTATTGTAAGTAACTTAATATTAAATATTTCATTATTTTAGTTCTTTTCAAGTAATCCTAACTTTTATTATATTGTGCAAGAAGAGAATAGTTCCTCATAGTATATAAAAGTTGTAATTTTCTTTAAGTGTTTAAATAAACTTTTTTATTTTATTCTGGAGAAGAGCCAAATAATATTTTGTTTAAACGTAATCTTCCAGAAAACAAATAGTGCATAAAATACTTCATTATATGGCTAAACATTTTTTACTATTCTTTTTACCTGGTTAAGATACCTAATAGGTGTATCTTTTACCAGTTAATTTTTTCAAAAGTATTATCAAGCTCTAGACTGTCCATCCAACATTTCATTTTTAATAAAAAAAAATCAGATTTTTTAACAAATTTATCAGTAAGTTTTTTGGTAAACTGTTTACAATATTTTTAATAAACTATTGATCACATTTTTGAGACGCACCTAGCCCAGTTCCCGTCCTGGCGTCTTGTTAAGATTTCATTTTATTGGATTAAAATAGTTTTTACCAAGAGCTAATGAACTTTTGTTTAGAGTTTGAAACCTTTGTATCGTAAGTAACGTTATATTAAATATTTCATTATTTTATTTCTTTTAAAGTAATTTTAACTTTTATTATATTGTGCAAGGACAGATTAGTTCTTCATAGTATATAAAAGTTTTAATTTTTAATGTTTATTAGACTTCTTTATTTTGGAGAAAAGCCAACTAATATTTTGTTTTAACGCAATTTCCCAGAAAACAAATAAAGCATAAAATAATTTCTTATATAGCTAAACATTTTTAAAATATATATCTATTTAATGGTGATACAGTGGCGCGCTTTTGGCTGCCCGGTTGTATGGGCAGCGTCGATCACCGGAGTTAAGCAGTGAAGTGCGCGCCCATAACGGATGAGAGATCGGTGCTCTGCTCGGGGGTGAACGAACGGACTGACAGCAATAATCCAAGTTATAAAATGAAGGGTGTGTAAATGGTAAGTAGTAGGGGCAAGGTCCAATAAGCCTTCAGGCTGCAGTCCACCACCTAGGGAGGCGGTCGTCGGACTTGGGTGGGATGACCCCAAAAGGGCGGAAAAAAATGGTGATGCAATGAATGGCCATATTAAAAATTTGATAGATGACGATGATAAAATATAGAGGGTATTTCATTAAAAAGTTTTTTTGCAATATATCGAAAACCCAATATTAAATGTTTTTTTGTTGGCAGCACGTTAATTAGCAAAAAAAAACTACAACTTTACTAATTTAGCCGACTTCGTATCTCCAATAATAAACAAGTTAGCAATAGTGCCGACTTAAAAATGATTACCCTGTATACCACATCTATTCTAATTCCATTGCAATATAAGTAATGTTATCCTGGCAGAACGTATAAAATACATTTAGTTACTCACCATTATTAAGCTGCGTACAGTATTTGAGAAAGTATTTACCTAATAGATTGTAACTTTTTTTGTTTATATCAAATCTGCATTGTTTTATTTTTTTACCCAATGGTTTCCTTTATTTTGCAGTAAGTTTTGCTAAATAAATGTTAGCAAATTATTAAAGCATTCTTTTTGTATAATTTACGTTGTTTTCATGCTATAGTTAGTAAGATTAGGGTACGTTAGGGCACAAAGGTCTGTGTGCACTTATATGGGAGGGTTTCAAAACAAACAAAATCAATATAGGATATTTATGTAGGATACAACAGTCTACAACATAAACAAACAGCGGTATCCAGGAAAGTAATTTATGATACTATAACATAAACTTTTCGATTACTGTGCGCAAATCAAAAGAATACAAACAGGGGTACCCGAAATTAAACAAGAACAAAAGCCAGAAAACACCAAAGAAAAAATAACCAACCAAATAAAGAATTATTACAACTTGTCTAAGATAAGGAGGGCCAGTATGGGTATCTTGAAAATAATAAGAGATACAAAGCCGACTAAATTAAAAACAATTTCTTTAACAGCAACAATTTCTAATAGATGCTGTTAAAAAGATTTAAAATTTCGAGTATTTCTGGCGATATGCGAAAAAACCCGAAAATATTAACTTAAAAATAGCCCTGTATAATGATGCCTAATATTTTTTCGTAAATGCTTGCTTGTAGCTAAGACTAAAACCAAAATCTGGTAATTTTGGTTAACATTCTTTGCCGAATAGAATATAGATACCCATTTTTATTAGCTAATCTAGAAAGAAGATACCGGTGGGATACTTTCTTTCCTGTTTCAATAACTTTGATACAAACTTTACCTAAATTGATTGACTTCGCGGCCATACTATCTATTAAGAATCACATATCGTAATTAGTTACCGAATTTTTGAAATTTTAAAACCGATGCAAAGTACGCATATATTTTTGTAAGACAAATACGAAGCTAAACGCTGACACTGTACAGGGTGTTCCACTAAGAGAGGTAGTCGGCTATATCTCAGAAACCATTCGTAGTCGAAGTTTAAATTAAAAATATTTTTAGTAAAAGTGACCAAGATAAATTGCTGGAAATTATTTTCAAGTTCGTAGGATGGCCGCAAGGGGGCGTAATTGTAAACTCAAAATAGAAATTGCGTTTTTGTCAAAAATATCCCAAATTATCATATATGAAAAATTCTTTTTTAGCATTTACACCAAGTTTAGAAACTATTTTATTCGAAGTATTTTTTTCGATCTTTTAAGTTAAGGGAGGGGGAGGGTTAAATGTTACTTTGGAAAAACGTCTATAACTTTTAATTGACTGCATCGATTTTAATGAACTTAGTTTCGTTTGAAAGGTCTTTTCTGTGTGCTTGCTATGGATTATTAACTTTGTCAGTTCAGCTCTTTTCTTAGCCGGTAGGTGGCGCTTTTCGGAAAAGTCACAGATTTTTGTAGTTTTTTCGGAAATTTTAAATACAATGATATATACCTTTTCATATATTTAGATACAGAAAAAAATTCCTAACAATGTAGCGAAAACCGAAATTAAATATATCTTTTCAAACCGAATATATTAGCGAAAATAAGACGTAGAAGCGTAGCGCCTTTGACGACACAGCATTTTCTACCTACCTATAACTAAACTTCCTTATCAAGTAAGCTTTGGAAATACAAATAAACAAAAAATTAATGACGTCCCAAATGTTCAAACTGCCTGCCATCATTCTGAATGCATTGTTCCAGTTTTTGCCTTGTTGCTAAGACAGCTGTCTCCAATTCTGCTCTTGATATGGTTCGAATAGCGTCCCTGATTCTTTGAATCATATTTTCCCTTGTCGTGGGTCTTGTGCAGTAAACTAGATCTTTTAATCTACCCCACAAATAGAAATCAAGGCAGGTCAAATCGGGAGACCTGCAACAAAAAAGTAAGGAAAAATCTATTTAATTTTCCTAGTAAAAATAGTATTGATATGATAATTAAAAAAACTTTACTATTTGCCTTTTACTTATAGATATACCTAAACAATAGGCTACTACTACCTTGGAGGCCACGGAAATAGGCTACCTCTTCCAATCCACCTATCAGGAAATGTCCGATCAAGAAACCTTCGGACATTCATTGCGAAATGGGCTGGACAGCCATCGTGTTGGAAAAACATTGTTTGTCTGGTCTCCAAGGGCACATTTTCTAAAAAAACTGGCAAGTGATGTTCCAGAAAATTCAAATATGTTTGCCCATTAAGCGGCTCATCCAAAATAAATGGACCGATTACTTCATTGCCTAGAATGCCGCACCAAACATTCACGGTCCATCTTCCTTGGTGTTGCACCTCTTGCATCCAACGAGGATTAGTTTTTGACCAATAGTGCATGTTGTGTTTATTGACTCTACCGTCACTATGAAAGGTAGATTCGTCAGTCCATAGAATTCGGGATAAAAGGTTCCTGTCTTCCACAACCATATTTCTCAACCAATGACAGTAGTCTAACCTTTTGTCGTAGTCTTCAACGGTCAAAGCTTGGTGCAGCACAATATGGTACGGGTGTAACCTAAGAGAAAGGTTACTTTTGATTATCAGGATCTAATAATAACCTAATAATCCTTTTGATGCTTGCATCTGGGAAAGGCTATTTTTCAAAATATACCGTAAAACGGGTTTAATTTGGCACCGGGGGTAACTTTCGCAGGTCCTGATTGGCTTGCCTGTGCACAATGCAAACGTTGGGAATGAGGAAAGAACGAATCTATATTATAACTACTTAAATTGCGAGGAAATGGAGTTCGACAGCGACGACTCAGAAATAGACATTATAATCCCATAATAATATAATAATTATTATTTACTTAATAAAAATGCAAATATTGTTATCTACAGGGTCAAAGTTTATATTTGTTGCTATATTGTTGCATGTTGTTTTGTGCAATGATTTACGTTGATACGTGGAGTTATTAGAATTAAGTTGTTATTTTTTAATAAACAAGTGCATTTTTGTTACAAAAACGTTATTTTAATAAAGCTAATTTGTGATATTTTAGAACAAAAATGATCATTAAAAAAAAAGTGCCAAAGAAGACTTTATAAGCAGTCTACTTTCATTTTTCTCAGTTAACTTTCGATATTTTTTATTCAAATTCAGCATCTACAGCCCCGGTGATATTTGTTACAACGACATTTTTTCTTGTGAAGTGTTTGGAAAGATTTAAAATTTATTGCCAAATATGACCCAAAATCTGCCAAAGTAGCCCCGTTTTACGGTAATAATAATCTAATAATTACCTATGTTCCTTCAGTATTCGAAATACTGTAGTCTGAGAAATACCTAAATCACTTGAAATTACGCGAACGCTTAACTGAGGATTGAATTCTGCATAAGCTAACACGTTGATGACATTTTCTTCAGTTCTGCTGGTACGGCGTCTGCGGTGTAATTGGGGAAGGACACTTCCCGTGGTACGAAAGCGATTTGCTAAAGAAGTAAACATTCTGCTGCCATACCGGCGTCTATAAGGATATCTCAATGCATACTGCCTTGCAGCTATAGTCGCATTTTGCAGACACTCAAAATAAACAGCAATAATATCAATCGCTTCTTGCAGCAACAAAGGCATTTTTAAATAACACAGTACACTAAGTAATACTAGCCAATAGAGACATTTTGCACCTCTTAAAATAACAGACGTTTTTTGGCCTCCTTATGGTTATCGTTATTAAACATAACGATTACGACAGCAGTTTTAGACTGAGATTTTGCAACCTCTTTTAAGAAATTTATCTTGCGTCTGCGCTTTCGACACGTAACCTTATTTTTGCCTATGGTTAGATCTGGCCAGTGTGCCAGATTGTAACATGTAAATTAATTACTGATTTAAAACATCCTTATAAATGCAAGTCTGTTTTAATTTCTTACCACTATTTTATTTTTCTTACTGCTATGGATTTTTTCGCTAATTATTCGCTATGTATCAATGATATTTTAATTAATACGGTATTAAAATTTCAACCTTCTTAAATAATTGATATTAAAAATTCTACAATTCGGCAACCACGCAGTTTACCAATAACGATAAGCTCTTCGGTATTCATCCGTAATTAAAGGAGTCCGGTATGGTTAATAACGATAACGGATCATGTTTGCGTTACTGCGCAGTCTCAGAATAGCGTTAACCACAACGGAATTGCAAAATAAGAGGTGCAAAATGTCTCTAATAACAAAGACACAGCACTAAAAATAATATTTTGAAATGAAAGTTGTTGAATTTTTGACATTTCAGCATTCTCTTTTTTCCAAAGCTTGCTTGATAAGATAGTGTAGTTATAGGTAGGTAGAAAATGCTGTGTCGTCAAAGGCGCTACGTTTCTACGTCTTATTTTCGCTAATATATTCGGTTTGAAAAGATATATTTAATTTCGGTTTTCGCTACATTGTTAGGAATTTTTTTCTGTATCTAAATATATGAAAAGGTATATATCATTGTATTTAAAATTTCCGAAAAAACTACAAAAATCTGTGACTTTTCCGAAAAGCGCCACCTACCGGCTAAGAAAAGAGCTGAACTGACAAAGTTAATAATCCATAGCAAGCACACAGAAAAGACCTTTCAAACGAAACTAAGTTCATTAAAATCGATGCAGTCAATTAAAAGTTATAGACGTTTTTCCAAAGTAACATTTAACCCTCCCCCTCCCTTAACTTAAAAAGATCGAAAAAAATACTTCGAATAAAATAGTTTCTAAACTTGGTGTAAATGCTAAAAAAGAATTTTTCATATATGATAATTTGGGATATTTTTGACAAAAACGCAATTTCTATTTTGAGTTTACAATTACGCCCCCTTGCGGCCATCCTACGAACTTGAAAATAATTTCCAGCAATTTATCTTGGTCACTTTTACTAAAAATATTTTTAATTTAAACTTCGACTACGAATGGTTTCTGAGATATAGCCGACTACCTCTCTTAGTGGAACACCCTGTACTGTTTAGATTGGATAAAATGAAATTGGTGATTTTGTTCGAGTTTCCTACGTACGAGAATAATCGATCAAGGAAGCCAAGAAAAATAATTGAGACTTTGATTGCTTTATTTTGGGCAAGTTTTTAGAATCTTCAGAAGGAAAGGGAAGAAGCTGCCCCTTTCTGCCCCCTTCTTGGCGACGCCCTTGTCTATTTGGGATATGCTTATTAACATACCATATTTGTACAAAAAGTTTTTATTTGGTTACCGGCTGGAAAAAAGCACCATTCATTTTAATTTAGTTTTATTACTAAAAATTTATAGTTACTCCTGGCTTTTATGTTTTCTTTTTTAACACTGGCAATTCTAAAAAATTTTCTGGTTATCCAGATTAACTGTCGCCATAAGTAACTTTCTCATGAAACTATTAAGGCATAGATAGAGCTATGATTTAATTTAATTTTCTTTTTTTTTTATTTAGTTTTTTTGCATACGTTTGTCGGTTCCTAAACTATTTTTTATCTTCCCAATTTGTAATTTTGGTGTTAAAGTTGGGTGTTGGTTTCTGGGATAATATTGCGAATAAACTTTATTTACACATATTTTAACAATAAAGGTAATAATGGGTGAAATTATTTGTTTTATTAATATTATTCTCCCATTATTTCTTTAATAAAAGTTTAATTTTATCAACTTATTCTTTCCAAAATCGTTATTTTGCCTTATCTGTTAATAAACAAATAAATAAAAAAGATTTTATAGTCAGTAATTTTATTGTATTAGTTTTTTTATTCTATATTATCTATTTACCCAAAAACAACATTAACCTTTATAAAATAATTTAAAAATCTCTTAGGATCGACTTTACTAATTAATCATAAGGCTTACCCTTTTAGGTGTTAAAAAGTAAAAATCATTTACAGCCTTATAACTGAACGCAAAAAAACGTATTTTTTATATATTTAAAAAATAAGTATTTTTTAATATTTATCATTATTACACAAGGTCCTTACATTTTTGATTATAAAGGTTTGTTGACATTTTAAACCAAGATTTTCTAAAAATATTTGTATAAAATTAGGAACCTTAAGGGAGCTTTTTACATTTTAAATTATCATTGTAAGGTTTTTTTATATTTAAAATCTGCTCCAAGTATTTTTGCTTAATTAAAACCTTTAAGGTCTTTAAAAGGATAATAATTTACAATTAACTTACTTTTTATAAACATTAATCGTATTTTATTTAAAATAGATATAAATGTCAAAAAAACAGTCTTTTTAAATTTTAGGGTCTAATTTGGTAATGTAAATTTAAACTGAAACAATTAACTTTGTTTTAGATGTGAATGCAGTTTTGTAGCTTTGACTGAGTTTTTAAACTGAAATCAACAACTTGATTTAGTACTTTGTTTATTAAATTAAAATATACTAAGTACATTCAATAAAAATGAAATAGCTGAATATAACACATAACAATGTAAGCGAGAACATTTTTTTATCTTTGCACAATCCACGAAGGCTAAAAGCCTAAATACTAACGTACCGTGGGTTTATTAGGGTTTATTAGGCAAGGTAAGAGGAAGTTTGTTAACACGGAAAGACTTTCGCTGGCAGCAGTTTCCGCATTCTAGAGACTCTAGGAATAAAAGAATGGACAAAATGGAAAGTTCGAGGCGTGATCAGTTGGACCGTATAGGGATGTATACGTGCGGTACCATAGGTTTCTCTGTTGGGAGCTGCAAGTGGAGGGACTGTATTGAGTAATTCAGTGAATCAGAAGCCGTAAAAGTATCTATAAAAGAGCGATATATCTCCTACAGCTCGACGATGGGCAAGAGAAGGAAGTCTTTAAGTAAATAAAGGATCATTAATAAAACAAACAGCTCTTCTTTAAATGGCATTAAGATTTCTGAGGGTTGTGGGGGTCGCCATTACCCAGACATGATAACAATATTCCAGACAAGGTCAAATTTGGGAAACACACAAAGTGTATAAATTGAAAGGAAAAACATACTTTTTGACTCGGAAAAAAAATCCAATCTTTTTTAAAGACGCCGTGGCTATAGGTACAATGTCTTTATGGAAATTAAGGTTTCTCTTAAATGTGATGCCCACAAGGCTGAATGTGTCCTTGCTTTGCAAAACCTGGCTACTCATAAGCAAAGGGTAAGTGTTTGATGATTTTTTACGCGACAAAGAACATGATTGTGTTTTAAATGCATTATTAAATTGAACGAGATTTTTGGCGGCCCAATCCAATATCAAATTGAGGTCCTGTGAAAGAGATATCTGCATGTGGCGAAATCCATACTGCCTGTCATGCAAGATTTTGTGTTTCTTTCTAAATACTTAAGGATTTTTGAATTATTGAATTTTTCCATTTCTATAAAAAGAACTGAGAGAATTGAAATTGGTCTACAGTTAGATGAAAGAAATTTAGATCCTTTCTTGGGAATAGGTTAAACACGTGTAGCTCTCCAGCTGTCTGGAAAAATACCTGTGCCATATGGAATTTAAAAGTGCCGAGTTAAAAGAGGTACAAGTTGAGGAGCACATTTTTTAAAACAATTACTGGTATGCCATCTAGCCCAGATGATATCTTGTTGTTAAGAGATGAAAGGATACGCTTAACAAGTTTTACCTTAAAAATTATTTTTGGCATTTTATGAGGAACTAGGGGAATAGTTATTACTTACTTACCTACTTACTTACAATTCTTTATTCTTTTGACTATTTTGGTACATTTTGTAGGATCCATCACAAAAAATAAAAGTTCATACATTTACAAATGTAGGATTCTCTAAAATATATGCATAAACAAGCAGGATAATTAGACTTATTATTATATACCGGATCAACTAAATAACATAACACATAGGTCATGTAAGAAAAAGAGAGAGTCTAACTAAATGCAGGCATGTAAACATGGGAGACCAATAGTGCTTGTTTTGTTATTACATTACTGGCCGATATACCAAAACCTATTGCTGATGCAGTATAACACAAAGAAAATATTATCTTTTTTACTTAATAAAAAACTAAGTATTCTTGACAAACAGTCGGAAATCATTATAAAAAAAACGGAAGTAAAACTACTGCTTGTGACGCAATATTCGCGTTGGATATTATTTACTCTGGCGATGCGGATTTTTACACTAGCCAAAGGTTTTTTTGAGCTAATTAAGATCACAAACCGTAGACCGGTATTAAACTATTTTGGTTCTTATCATTACGGTGTAGGCGATAACAACAAACCTAAAGAAGTTTCCTTAGAACTCGTAATGGCATATAAACGTAGCAGCTTATTGCCCATCACTCCCTCTGTTGACAGGGTAATAAACTAGGCGAACCTAGGTCCGTGAAATTAATACTTAACAAAAATTAAAGTACTCTTGACAAAAGTCGAAAATCATTCTAAAATAATGAGGAATTAAAACTGCTTACTGCTTGTAAATTACTTGCAAAGCCAGATTTGGCATACATTGGATCTACTCTGGCGATGTGGATTTTTACACTGTGCTGATTTTTCTGCCATAAAAATTATGTGAAAACCTAGTATAAAAAGTATACATTTTGGAAATATTAAAAATTTATATTTTTGGGAATTTTAAAATAAGTATACATTTTAATTAGGTTACTTAACATTGGGAATTTTGCTAAATAAAGATATACGTGAGGTGTCAAGGTTGATAACAACATTAAAACATCTTTACTTTTAGCTTCATAAAATATCTATTCATTTTACGACAGCTGGAAATTCAAATAGTAACAGTCCAGTTGAAAGATTACACTCTACTTTAATCGAACTATTTAGAATATTGAAATTAGAAAATCCCAATTTAACTGTTAAACAATTAATGCAATATGCAATAATAGGTTATAATTCTTCTACGCATAGAGTAACAAAACTAAAACCTTTCGACGTCATAAACGGACGCATAAATTCGCTAGATCCATTTGATCTTACTGACGAAATAATCGTAAATCAATACGTATCGGATAGACGTGAAAGATTAAAAACAATCTATAATAAAATCTATGAAACATCTTTAACACTAAAACGCGATTAAATCAAAAACAAAATGAAACACGAGAAGACCCACCTGAACTTAAACCAAATACAAAAGTTTATGTAACAAACAAAATAGCACAACGATCTAAAAACAAACCGCGAAGAAAACCGGTAATTATCGGTCAAGATATCGGAAATAAAATAATTACGAAGAAAAAGAAAATAATTCATAAATCGCAAATACAAAAACCTAAAGCTTTTTCTTGCTTACAGGACAATGAACCTGACGACGCTATTCCTTGTTGCAGCTATACTACTAGTGATAAAGTCAAAGACAGAAAACAATGACATAAACATTATCTCCTATTAATATACCTTTACTCCCATTTAACATAGGAAACTCTAAAGTTATTGAGGGTAAACATACATTTTTACATTATATAGAAATTAATCCGCTTATTAACCAATTAAATAGTATAGAATGCTTTTATAGAATATTAGAAAAATCGCTTAATTATCCAGATATGCAATCGTTACAAAGTACACATATTAATAGCTCTAATAATTTTCTTATTCATACTAAATATCATATTTCACAAATAAAATTTAAATTAAATAATATTAAACCTCATAATCGTGAAAAACGTGGTTTATTAAATTTTGGTGGCAAAATACAAAAATAGATTTTTGGTACTTTAGATTCAGATGATGGAGAAAAATATGATACTGCTATAAATGAATTACGTCACACCCAAAATTCTTATAAAAAGAAATTAATTTACAAATTTCGCTTACTAAACAGCTGATCGAAAACTATAATAGTACAATAACCTCTCTTGCTCAAAATCAAGAACTTATTAAAAATCATATAAATAACTTTGAAAAAGGCTTAAACAAAACAATTGTTGATTTTACGATCTTTATAAAGGTGCAAAATATGCTTTTACAATTAATATTAAATTGCCAAAGTTTTATCACATTTTTAGATAATTTAGAAGACGCTATCATGTTCGCTAAATTAAACACTCTTCATAGCGCAGTAATTTCTGCAAGTCAATTAGAACAACTAATTTTTAATTTGTCCACTCTGTATGGTGATGACAAAATATTAATCTTTCAGAACTTAGAAAATTATTATCAGTTAGCAGGGTTACAAGTTAAGTTTATAAAAGGTAAAATAATATTCGCAATACATTTACCAATTTTTGTAAACGATAATTTTGACATTTATCAACGTTTTTCCAATACCAATCAATCAATCCATTATTATTCCTAAATTATCCTACTTTATATTGGGCACTAACCTACACCAATACCAAGAAGAAGGCTGCCAAGTAATTGAAGACCTTCACCTTTGCGAAAATCAGCTGGAACCGAACAAAGAAAATTGTGTGATTTCCCTTATCCGAAAAGCCGATAATCAAAACTACGAAATAACAAAAGTCCATATTACAAGTTCAATAATTAAATCAATTTCTAATCAATATATTTTGGTAATACCCCCAAATGAAATAATTAAAGTGCAAAAGACTTTTAATAAGAAAGAAATAATATTTATTAATTATCCAAGTTAATTAAATATTCCTTTAAATTGTGGAATAAAAATCAAAAATACCCAATTTTGGAATCGAGAAGATATAATCAATAGCATACCTTTTTCATTGCCGAAAAGAAAACTCAACGATTTTAAGCCTCATCAATTGGAGGAAGAACCAATCAAACTGCAATCAATCAATTTGAACAGAATAAGAAGCCTTCAAGAACAAGCCAAACTATTGAAAATTCCTGAAGCCGACCCTGGAATTCATCCTGTTATCTGAAGTTTATCCACCTCTTTTATTATTTTACTAATCATACTTTTGATCATGTCTGCAGTTTGGAAAGTCTACAAGAGAAGGGCACTGTCCAGAAAGAAGAAAGAAGACGTCCCTATGTACCATATTCCCGAAGACAACCCCGTATCCCGGTTGTTTCCGTCTTCGGCGGAAGGAGTTATGTGCACGTAAAAGCTGAATAGTATCAGAAGTTCACGGAAAGCCCAGTCAGCAGCAAGATAAGACCGAGCTTATAAATATAACCATTTTACATTTGTTAACTGTTCTTAATCCATTCTTTGTACTTGTAACAAATAAAATTGATGTTTCCGTCGATAATTAATCGTAACTTTTAGAAACTCTTATTTTTTACTATTCAAATTTTATATGCTTTCGGCGTTAAAATAAAAGGTTAATTAAAAAATTAAAGCAAACTATTTAAAATAAAATGTTTTTCTTAATTTCCACTAACTATGATGGACGAGCTTTTAATTAAATTTGACGTAAGTGTACAGTACCATATAATAAAATACGGGTTAAATTATGAAAATATAAGAAAAAAAATTGGAGGAAATTTATCTTGTGTTGATGCCTCTAGGATCTTCAAATGTCGCACTTCTTATAAATCTACTACTACTTTTAAAAATCGCTTTTAAAGTAAAAAATTTTTTGCCCAATATTTTATGACAAAAAATATTTTTTAGGGTTTTTTAAGAGAATTAACCCGGTTTTAATTTTTAATTTATATACATAAATTTTGCTTAATTATATTACAGCTTAATAAGCACCATTATAGATTATACTGATATTCCCTTAATCCCCCATATTTAAGATTTAACGTATGTTTTATATTGACAAGCAATTAATATGATTATTACTGCGTAGATTGTTAAAAATGTGAATATCTGTTGTCTTTTAAAAAATTAGGGCCCTTTAAAAAAGTAACATTTTTAGTTTCTTTTATTATTATTATTTATTACAATAATACTTACAATAATACTTAAATAGTTAATATAAATGACTTTAGTTTTTTAAATATTTTATAATCCCAAAGTAATTATAAAAGGGGTAATTGTGTTACAGTACATTGGATGGACGAAAACTCGTGGTAAAATCTGAACTTTTAAGTTTTGTCTTCAGGTTCACCATTGAACCTAACAAATTTTAAATATCTTAATTTTATTGATTTTTTTCAAGTGGATTAAAAAATTTAATAATACATATTTTACATAATGCTTACAGCCTAATATGATTATAATGATGGTAAAAATGTTTTTTTAATAAATTTTACTTTATATGTATGTCTGAAGGTTTGTTTAACCATTTAAAAACTGCCCGCCTATGGCCAATTTCTGATTAAATATAGCGCGCTGGTAATAATGTAATTTGGTAACATTTACGGCGATATTGGCGATAACTTGCGTTGTAAGAGGATATAAAAATGGTGTCTAAAAACAATTTATTATAAACAATCAGGTAAACAAACAGGTCAGGGGAGCTAGAGTGTATTAACGCAAGTCTTACTTAGTTAAAATGCAGATGCTAAAAGTATTCTTTGGTAGTTGAAAAAATTACACCATTAATTGCAATATAGGTATAAAAAAGCATTGGGGAAAAACATATAACTGTTCTGGGTTAAATTAATAAACAAAAAGATTTGCCATATATTAGATATTATAATTTTTTAGTCTTCAGGGATGGTGGAAATTCATTAAAATGGAATAGAAAAAATCTTCATCTTAAGGGAGATTAAAGTTCCGTCTAGAGTAAACAGATATTCTTAACCCCTTTTAAAACGGATAGGTCCAATGTTACTTAAAAAGAAGAAAAAAGTTTTATCTAGAAAAAACTGTTGGTCTCTGGTGTAATTGGTAAATAAAGTTCATCTGATACAGTAATATGTTTTTCTCCATAACCCGTCTTTTTTATACCTTTATCGCAACTAATAATACAATATTTTTTACCACCAAAAATACTTCAAGTATCAGCATTTAGCTGATACAGTTGTGCAAGCTTTGCGTTGATACACTTGAGCTCTCCTGATCTGCCATTAATTTATTGGTTATAATGAATTGTTTTTAAACAATATTCCAATATCCTCTAATAACATCAACGCGCTATATTTAATCGGAAATTGGCCATAGGCGGACAATTTCTAAATGGTTAAAGAAACCTTTATACATACAAATTAGGTAATATTTTGTAGTAATTTTTTAATTCGAAGTCCGGTGATGGCTTAGCGCGTAAGGCGTTAAGTCGTTGAGCGCACAACGGACGTGGGGTGGGTTCGAATCCTGCTGAGGCCAAATGGAAGTGGGAATTTAGTCGTTAGCTCAACACCAGACGGACAAAGTGCAAAATGTATCGACGCTGAAGGCCACCAAAGGACCAGGGCGCCGAAACACTCTTTGCCGTGTCCTGCGTAACCGGGTGGGGAAGAGGTCTTAAGTTATCACTCATAGGACCGTGGTTCGGAACCCACGTTAAGCTGTAGGTCCCGTCTGGCTGACATCACCCAGACGTAAAAAGATAGGGCGCACAATAAGCCAAGCGGCTTTAGTGCATGGGTTATCCCGGCCCTATTCTAATCTAATCTAATCTTATTTAGGTAACATTTTTGTAAAAACATTTTTTTTTAATCATTAAAAACACATTATGTTTAAGGAATCATATAAAACATTTATTTTTAGATTTTTTAATTTACTCGAAAAAATCAATTAAATTACGATATTTACCAAATTTCAGAGCCAATGAGGAACCTGAAGATAAAAAGTCACAAAAAATGAATAAGAGGGGTAGTAGATACATTTTACTTTAACGTTTAAGTACTATATCTGTTTTCTATAAAGTAGTGTACTTTATTTTAATATAAAACTTAGGGGCCATATACCCAAAGAACGTTGTTTTTTACTAATATTAACTTTACTTAAATTAAATATCATGTACAGCAATTTTGCCCGGACTAAAATAAAAAAACATTTACCTTTGTTTAAAATTTCCAGCTACGTCAGTACGATCTTATAATAAAATAAACCCTTAAAGATAAAAATATCTCTTGCAATAAAATGATTAACGACGATTTACTTTTTGCTTCTTTTTCTTTGCTTAACATATTTCGTGTTGTATCTGGAATTATTTGTTCTATACACCATGACATTTTGTCAAAAAAATATTTTTTTCAACATCGTCTGGGCGTAATTTACACGAGCTTCTTTATGCCTCTCCATTAAAACCTCTTTGACAGCTGCCGTCCTACAATGTTATCCAGCACTCTTCGGACTGTGGTTCTGGATCCAGGAAAATTCGCCAGAGCCCGCGCTTCTTTAGAATTATGACATGGGTTCTTCTTAACCACTTGGACCAAAACAGAATCCTGGTCGGCGGTGCTGACTTTGCCTCTGGGGTTCATTGGCCAGTTTTCCACTGTTTGTTTCGTTTCCCTTTTTTATTAATTTTTTGATTGCTATGTGGCTTGTGTTCAAAATTCTGGCCACCTCTCTGGCTTCTTCACCAGCCTCTTGCATTCCTACTGCCCGTGATCTTTTCTCTATGCTCAGTTTTGGCATCTTAATAAATACATTTTTTAATTAAAAATTTTATGTTTTTATCAATGTTTTCATTTTACAATTTTGAAATAGTAATTTATGAAACAAGTGCATAAAGTGATACTTTTTTCACCAATGGGAAGTTTGACAGCACCAGCCTTTAGGCGAGTGCGGCAGTCCCATGAGTAATAAAAAGATACTTTATGCATGTGTTACATAGTAAATTTTTTCCACGACCGTATAAAAATTTCCCAAAATACCATTTTATACATGTTTTATTTATATAAACTCATTAATTTTAATTTTTGCAGCACAGCCATTATATTTCAACAAAAAATCAAAGCCACCTTATTTTTTAAGAGACAATTATCCTCTCATAACTATGCATTTATTACTTAATTTTAGAAAATTGTATGTACCTACTTTTTGTAGAAATAATAATAAAACAGTATAAATTTCTTTTTATTTCTTAGTTATTTAAATTTATTATTACTATTATTTTCAATAATTTCTATTAAACTTAATAATTATCTTTACAATTGTTTGTCATTTCTCTAAAAATAGACCACATGCATTTGTTTTTATTATCTGAATTTTTTATTCTACTTGCATAATTTTCAGATCGTGTTTTTACTAACAATTCATCATACTCCCTTTTAACAGTCGAATACAATTCATTATAATTATTACTTTGTCTTTTTAATAATAAAAGCGTGTCCAATCTATTTTTTACATCTTTGATCTGTTTATTGTGTTTATATAGACTATTTGGTTTGTGGTTTGGGTTAAATAATTTTTTTGGAAAACACTGATTAAATAAAATCAAAAAAGTGTTCATAAAAGTTGACCACTGTTGATTTACATCAGCTTGATTTAAA
This sequence comes from Listronotus bonariensis, assembly GCA_014170235.1. Classification (NCBI taxonomy): domain Eukaryota; kingdom Metazoa; phylum Arthropoda; class Insecta; order Coleoptera; family Curculionidae; genus Listronotus; species Listronotus bonariensis. The sequence continues at coordinate 134,008 of JACEGR010001768.1, read as the reverse complement.
GCAAACACATCTTGCCATTGTTGCTGTTTTAAAATGTGAAAAAACTCTGTTTTACTTTCTTCAGTGAAAAAACGTTTAAAGTAACACTTCCCTACTTTGCTCTGTTTATGGTTAAATATAATTTTTTGGGCTGTGTGATCTGATATTACTGTATTAAGAACAATACTGCATACATCACGTTTGGGTACATTTGTAAAAATGTTATCAATACAGCTTTTAGATACTGATGTTATTCTAGTATTTTCTAAAATTGTTGGGTACATATTGAAAGAATTCATAATAGATAAAAAAAGAGTTTTAATATTGTTATTTGTTAAGAGTTCAATATTAAAATCCCCAGCAATAAAAACTTTTTTGATCACTTACAATTTGTTCCAGCATGCTCTCTATTTTTGAAAAAATAATTCCAGGTTACCTTTTGGAGGCCTATATATTGATATTACAATGACATGCATGAAAACAAAACACTAATTCGAAGTTTTAAAAAAAGGTACTTTTGTGACACTTTATGTAGTGTACCAGAATGGAGTACTTTAACTTTATGTTAACGATTAAAAAAAAAAACAGCATTTTTTTTAACGGTCGTGGAAAGTTTGTGTTGCAAGAGTTTATTTAAATTATTATTTTTTATTATAACTGCAATAAATCTTATAAAAGGTTATTAATAGAATAAAGTAAGTGTTTTAATAAAAATAAGCTTTGATAAATACTTTATCTTTCTCGGATGTATAAAAATTTTATTTTAAGTAAGAATAATTATATTCAAAATATATTTAAAAAATCCAAAACAAATAAAATTTCCTAAAGAAATACTTTAATTTAGTTCTTTTTATATAGTGTATCTTTTTGTTTTAATTTACATACAAGGTATTACATTAAGGGTAGATAGGTAGCATATCATAGAAAGTAATGGTCGTAGGATCTTAAAAGAAAAAGTCTACGATATTGATTATGAGAAACCGCTGAACATTATTTTTAAGTTTATAACTATACCGCTAGGAGGCGTAACAGCTATGGTCGTGTATAAAATATATATTTTTCTTGGACATCACTTAGTATAAATAAGAAAAAAAATATTATCACGGTATTACTATTAGAATTTTGCATCATTTAATTTATTACTTTTCTTTGTAGGGCGTAAAATAGGGGCTTTAGAGAAGACTAAGGTTTAACTGTTTAAAATGCTTATAGTTTTGGTTTGCCTAACAGAATTTAACAAACATGGTTTCATTTTACAGAGAAACTTTAAACAAGATATTATTTGGCTTTTCTCCAGAATAAAATTTAAAAGTTTATTTAACATTTTAAGAAAATTAAATTAATTTAATTTTCTTAAAATGTTAAATAAACTTTTAAATTTTATTCTGGAGAAAAGCCAAATAATATCTTGTTTAAATTTAATCTCCCAGAAAACAAATAAAACATAAAAATAGAAAACTTTATTGATTAGAAAAAAATCAAACTTGGTCATATTGTCTTAACTTTAATTTTACCAATAATAATGATAAAAGTACTTATAAAAATATCAATAATTATATTAATTTTTATAACTATAATAACAAAATTAACAAAAATAATAACCTCATCAAAATTTGTACCATTTTTTGGGCCTTCCTTTACAATTTGTTTTAAATTTGGATTTTAGGACTTAACTCTAGGCCATGGTAAATGGTTTAGAATTTAAACAACAACTAAATTTTAACTGTGGATAAATGGATTTGCACAACCTTAGTAACTTTAAACAATAATAATTAAATAAAAGCTTTAGTTGCTCACCTTGGTAGTGTTAATGTTTGTATTATTTTTGTTAATTCCATTATTATTATTATTATTATCATTTTACTTATTTTTATGGGTAGGTCTATTATTATTATTAGTTAAATAGTTATTGGCATAAAGTTAAAAAGATTTTTTTTGTCGTGGCATGCTTAATTACAAAAACGTAATAATTCAATTGTTTTATACAACAAATATAGTAAGCAGCGTTGTTTTTGCAACAAATTTTAAACGAATAAAGATCCTCCTAGCAGTATAGTTAGAAACCTAAAAATAATTTCCAGAAGTTTTTCATAGTCAATTTTCTTAAAATATTTTTTTATTCTATAACATTTACTTCCCGAGAGAGATATGCTACCTATCCAGCCTTAATAAAATGTGCATTCACATTTACCGTAAGACTAAGATTAAGATACAATAGTCCAGTTAGTTTTGTTTTATCACAGAAAACACACTTAATTTTAAACACCTTGTTACTTGTTAACTCTTTGCAGACAGATGGCACGAAAATTATAAACATATTAATAATTTATATAAATGCAGGTATTAAAGGTTATGGATTTTTGCCCAAGCATAAAATAATGTCTTATTATAGTTTAATTGGTCTCTAGCGCCGCTTTGTTAAACCCTCAGCACGTTCACAATAAAAGGAATTATTTCAAACAACAAACTTAAAGCTATTTTGAAAACATTGTACATAATACACATTTTTACTAAATTGCATTTCAAAAACATGGTGGACGTAGACACCAGTTTTAAAAATTTTACTTACTTTTAATAGTACTATAAAGTAATTGGGTTTTTATTTACTTGTAAAATGGTTGGCTTGTACGTTTTAAAAAGGCATGTTAATTAAAAGACAGCACAATATATTGATTAAAACACTAAATGAAAAAAATCGTTTTACCTTGTATAATCCTTACTTACCAAACAAAAGTTTACCCATGAACTATAACGGTTCAAAAACTATGACTATTTTTTAAAATATTTGATCTTTAAATGGTAATTACTCTTACATACACGTAATAAACAAAAAATATATGAAGTCCTAACAATATTTTGGCTTACTATACAGCCCAGTTATTTGACATGATCTTTCCCATTACTATGTAAAATATATTAACCAAAAACACAAAAATTTTGTTTTAATTTGCTGATTTCATGTTTACACAAAATACTATTTGACTTCTCTCTAGAAAAAAACTATAAAAAGATGTATGTCAATACTAATAACAATTAAAAAATTGCATATAACCTATAGTTACAATGCTTGTATATGACAAGTATAAATTGTTACATGGTAGCGCCCTTAGATAACAGTCGTGTATAATTGTTAGGTTTTAGTATTTTATAGAGATAAAATGTAGAATTATTTGGAGAACTATGATTGTTTCTAGAAATATATGGAATAGGTGAATTAGGTTAGAGTAAGCCCAAATCAATTAGTTATTTGATATAAGTAATATAGTTAAGATAATAGGAAAGTAGAGTGTCCGTTGTAGTGAAATTGAAGTGGTTTTAAAAAAGTGTTCTGGTGTTAACAAGTGTTTGAACACGGCCGACTTTGATCAAAATCGGATAAAAGATATGACAGATATTAACAAATACCCAAGATTTTAAGAAAAGTTTAACATCCTGTCACTATTATTATTAGGACTATAAAAAATAATAATTTAAAATATAAAATAAGGTTATGTATTAAATAGGGTTGCCATAAATTATATAGCCAATGGTGAGACACCTTAATTTCTGTTTTGTTTAAGTTTAGCAGGGTGGAGGGTGTGCACTATATCTCTTTGTGTTTTAGGGCATTTATAAAATTTAGCAGAATTTTTAAATTATACTGATGTTGCCAAATTGCTTTTACAGATTCTGCCAGTATTATTATAATATATATAATAATTCCTTTCTTAGGGATTTCATACAAAATATTTTATTCCATATCGTAGATCGGGCCTTTCGCTATGAAATCGGGACGTCGGCGTCGGGACATAGGGCCTAATAACGGTGACAGTCCCGATATATTCGAGACGGATGACAACCTTAGTAATGAAAATGTTCCTTGTCATTTTTAGTGTTTTTTTTTAATTACTTTACACTTTGCTTAATATTTTTGTCAACTTTTCACGAAAAAGAACTTTATTTTTTTATTAAAATATCGTTGGTAAAAGCAAGGCTAAAAGCAAAACGGTTGTATAAACATCTTTTTGATTAAAAATGCTACTCTTTTAAAATAAATTTGAGGCAGTCAATGTTTGAGAGCAAGTTAATTGCTTTTAGAAATTTACCTACTTGATTTGCTTTTATGCCAATTTTATGAAAATCATTTTTAAAGGTAAATAACTTTAAATTCAAGATGATATTCCACCCAACTTTTTCTTAAAACATATTTTATGCCTTTGGGAGTATTAACTAAATTATACCTTCAATAGTGTACCCATTTGTACGTAAGTAATTTTGACATGAAAAAACTTTTGAAAACGGTATAATGTTAGTTACTTATCTCTTCAAGCTCCGCAAAACTTTTTCCATTTATTGTTTTCTTCTTATCCCTTGTACTCTTTTCCCTTTTTGATGAGTGCGAATTTAACTTGAAATTTTTCGAGAAGTTTTATTGTAGCATAAGTAGAGATGCGAGAGGTAACAGAAGTTTTTATCATTATCGTGCAAAATAGGCAATAAAAGTGTTTTATGCATTAGGACTGATTAAATTCAAAATTTGAAAAGTAAGTAAATTAGCTTTATTGATTTAACGCGAATGCGACTATTAGATCCTATAAAAAGATATAGGTACCATCTTTTAAAATTATATAGTATTTTTCCCTTAAAATAATTTTACCAAAAAACAGATTTGGACTGTATTTAAAAAAAATTGAGCAAAATTATTTAAAAAAGGAGAGAGTAGTATAATATAGTACAGTCAAAATTAAATTATATTCATCATTGAAATATTGGTGCAAACTTATGACATAAATTTAAAATTTAGGTCCATTTAATTGAGTTTCTAAAAACATTTGCTTTCTACTAAACTTAAGTTTTATGGGCTATTCCTCCGTCGTTGTAGTTTGTTTCCTTGAGGTTTTGCCAGCGCGGTCGAAACGTCGAGGAAACAAAATCTACAACTTTGGCCAAATAGCCCAAAAACTTCAGTTTAGTACAAGATGGTCGCGAAAGCCTTACACAGTATATTTGCTTTCTAGTGTTTTAGGATTTTTAAAAAATGTCTTTGTTTTTTTAGGACGAAGCCAAAAGGAAGTTTGTGCCGCCGGGGAGATTAAGACGTTTTTAAAAAACAAATTACTAAAGCAATGAGAAAGATAATGAGACATTTTCAAAACCAAACTTAGATGGATTAAAAAAAATTACCAATGGAAGCCTAGATATAACAACCTAGACGTCGGTTTAAATTATTCTTACCCGTCCACGATTAGGACACACAAGAATAACTTATTTTCACATTTTTAAACAGTAATCCTACTTTGTGTAATACATGTTATTTAAAGATCAGTAACTCTTATTTGCTAATCAACTGTTCCAAATACGCCAGCCAGCGATTGTTGCGCAATACTCCTGACAGCCTACCTCAACTACTTGGTAAAAGGACTGCTCAGTGGAAAACATAGCTTTCTTAGAGTTATAGACATAATAAATAAACTCTAGTTTAAACCAAGTGAAGCTTACTTTAATGTCGGTAATAATCTTTAGGTGGATGCAATCTTTTATCTAATTAAAAAAAAGAAGAAAAAAAGGTATTTTTCCGTGAAAGGAAAAAAACATTGTATCTCTGTTAACAGGTACTAAAACGTGATTTTTCATAAAATTACTTTTCTCCTGTGGGAGTCCCGGACATGCATACACATTAGTAAAAGTAAATATTTAATTTTAGAATAATTTATTATACAGAACTCACCTTACCTTTTATTAGAAGTCCAGTAAGATATTTTTTAACTTTATAATATTCCAAATAAGTACTAAACGAACGTTTTTCGTTTAAACTTTTTAATATCAATACGTCAAAATACAAAATTACATTGAACGATACGAAATAATTTTCCTAAGGGTATTCATAGTAATGCAAGGTTTAATTGTGTTTAAAATATACCAGTCAAACAGTTTGAGACTTCAAATTTTACATGATTAATTTTCTGACTTTATTATGTTTATTTTTTTTTAAATAAGGTGTCGTTTTTCCTATCACCAAAAAAAATTGTGTAATATACACGGAAAAAAATTTAGATTTTAGCTCTCGGTTTATTGTCTGTCAACAAAACCTCGATCTAAAATCTAGAACTTTTTTCCTTGTTTAATTAATAGCTACTTACATTATTTACTATTACTATATGTCAATACATTTCCTAAACAAATTACGGTAAAAATAACATGTAACTTTTTTAATAAAGCTGCTTTTTATGCATCGACTTAGTCGAAGAAAAAAATATTGTTAAGTTAAAGAATTTTCTAATCTTAAAGTTAAAAAAACGGTTCTTTTATGACCATTTTTTCCTAATTTTAAAAAATATATATCTCTTTTAAATTTTAAAAATTTAAAAATGATTTAGAATATAAATAAGCAACTTTTAGAAAACTAAAGAATAATATTTATTTAAAAAAATATGTCAATTAAGGCCTTGGTTTAAAAAATATATTGCTTAAGTTAAAAAATAAAAAAATGCGTAAAAAAAGATAAGTAAGCAAATGTGCAATATGAAAAAACATGTAACAGGTAATGATAACATGACACAAACATTGCCAAAGGGCAAAAATATTTCTATTTTATTTAAAAGATCAACCATTTACAACTATGATTTAAAAATAATATTGGCCAAATGTCCTCCGCGACTTTGTTGATAATGACCAATTCTGATCAGTTCAATTTGGCATGACATTTTTAGACCTTTGGGTCGGTATTTCGCAAATAACAGTTTGAATGTTGATTTTTAATTCCTCTATAGCCGCACGGCGTAAAATCACATGATTGTGCGGGAGAGTTTACTGGACCATATCGTGATATCACATCATCACCAAACTGCCCTTGTAGTTCCTGGACCACTAATGACATGAAATTCATGATAAAAACAGTTTAAAATCTTTTTACATACATGAAAGCGGCGCTTTAACCCTGCTTGTCAATGTTAGCTGTTATGGGAGTCAGACTGGGCGAACGCGTCACTTTTTGTGTCGAACAAGTTTACCACAATGTTTGCATGCAATATTTAAACATTGCGCCAAAAATCGTAAAGGTTACAGTGACGAAACCCGCCTAGTCCAATACCCGAAACATATGTTTGAGCTTTATGGTTTTATGACTCTAATCCTTAACATTTTTAGCAAAATGTTGAAAAATTGCATGTAAAACATTGTGGTTAACTTGTTCGACCAAAAAAGTGACGCGTTCGCCCAGTCTGACAACCGAAATATTTAACATTAACAGGCTGGGTTAAAACGCCGCTTTCATATATGGCGGTATGAATATTCGTGGTAGACTCCTCAAAAGGAACACCCCTTAAAAGGTTCAAAAAGGGTTCTTACCATAAAGTCAATTTCATTACTGGCGGAGCGGAAATATCTAATAAGGGCTTATTTATTGAAGCCCGACATCTGTCAGGCATAGTCCTAGAATGTAAAGCAAAACTAAAAAGAACTTTTTCCATTTATTTGTTACGTACCATAATCCTATATTGCTTCCCTTTTTAACCGGTACAAATTTATTCATAATTTTCCAGACATTTTGTTATTCTAGAGTGGCAGTTGGATTAAGTAATTAAAACTTAAACCCAGAATTACAAGTTTTGAAAGAAAAATTTAAAAATATTGTTGGCATTTCGGTACTTAATTATAATTTAAATAATATGGTTTATTATTTTGTTTTGCTTTTAAATAGAGTATTATAATACACTTTAAAAAACTTTTTAATTTAAATACCCAAACAAATTTTATAAGTATACCTTTAAAACTACATTACTGACGCGGAAATTAATGCACTACGTGTTTTGGTTTATAAAAATTAAGTTTTAATTAGAAAAGGATATGTGACTTAAAGCTAGCTACTATTACCAATTAAAAAATAAAAACGTAGTAAATTATTTAAAGGACGGCCATTTCCCCGATAAAATACCCACAGGCAAGAAAAATAAAGAACCCTTAAATACCATCTCCTCTTACATATTGATAAAGTAAAATATTAACTTCAAAAAATGTATAATATAGCTTTTGGTATTTGAGAGTAAGAAATATTAAATGCATTTTTTAAGTAAGTCCATCTAAAGTTGTTTAAACCACACTTTTATGTAACTTCCAAGGTAGGCTGTAAAAACCTGAATCCACAAGTGTCAATATGATTGTTTAATAAAAATGTCTTTTTGTTTTTCGCGTGGTTGAACCAAAACCAAAAGTAAAAGCAGAAAAAAAAAGAAAATAATGCAAAAAGACAAAAACTGTGTAAAGATGTGCAAAACAGAACAATTTAGACAGTTTTATATCACTAAAAGTCACCACAAACCATAAAAATGTCTTAATTAAATGCACAAAGAAATAAAGTTTTTGTATGGGTCTTTTTAAACTTAATTAGTATTTAGAGTTAAAATTTGCCTTTAAACTAAGTTGACATTTTTTGTGACAGGGTACGGCAAAATTTTAAAACATCTTTTTAACATAAAAAAATTATGTTTTATGTACAGGGTGGCTCGAATTCGACGCTCATCATTGGGATTTCGGAAACCGTAAGAGATGCAGGATCGGTTAAATGAAGGCAAAGTTGCGCAATTTGATGCTCAATAAAATGCCGTTTTGCGTTTTAAAAATTTCCGAGTACTTCCGAAGATATTCGAAAAAAAACCGGAATTTTCAATTTTGGTTTCTATTGTTTCCTGGCTATATTTGTTAAGATAACTCAAAATGAAAAACACATTTTCATGGCCACTTTTTTGCTCTATAATTTAGTGTGATTAAATATTAAATCTGACGTTTCGGCTTCTGGCGACCATCATCAACTTAATTTTTCTAAATACGGACCTGATTTTTTTTTAATTTAATTAATTCCTTTCATCACTCTTAAAACAGCATATATCGCCACTTTGATATTTGCCGACGTTTCGTACAGATAATTCCATCACCAGAATATTGCATATTTATTTAACCATAATACGGCCCTGAACTAGATTTTTAGGTAAAAAGGTAAAAAAAAGAATAAACTTATTACATATTTATAATGTTTTATTGCAACTCATTGATATCTAACAGCGGAAATTACTTTATTAACAGAAACTAACCAGCAGGTACGAATTCAAGGGAGAACTTCATTTAATGTATGGATTGGTATGTGGAGGAACAAAATTATTGGACCTTTCGTTTACGAAGGGACCTTAACTTCCGAACGATATCTAAATTTGATTAGGAATGATGTCTTAGACGCCCTAGAAACTCAACCTTTGGCAGAATTTCAAGAAATATGGTTGCAGCAAGACTGAGCTCCTGACCACAATGGAAGGGAAGTAGCTCAATTCCTTTACCATATATTTCCTAATAAATGGTTTTGCAAGATGGCCCGCTAGGAGCCCAGATCTTAGTCCCCTAGATTATTTCCTTTGGGGATATCTTAAGAACCGTTTATTTAAAAATGCACCTTACGACCTTTAAGTCCTACGACAAAATTTGATAAGGGAAGTTGCTGCCATTCCTACCAGAACAATTAATCGAGCTGTATTAAAAATACAAAGCAAAGCAAGAAAATGCAGGCGGAAGGTTATCTCTTTGAACACCTATAATAGTGATTAAATTATGTTTTTTTTTTAATATGGGCATCAAGATAGTATTACAAATTGTTTATGTAAGCTGATTTGTTGTCTACCTTTTTGTATCTTATGTCTAATATTCATGAAATTTTCGGTTAATAAAGTAATTTCCGCTGTTAGATATCAATGAGTTGCAATAAAAAGATTACGAATATGTAATAAGTTTATTTTTTTACCTTCTTACCTAAAAATGTAGTTCAGGGCCGTATTATGGTAAAATAAATATGTAATATTCTGGTGATGGAATTTTCTGTACGAAACGTCGGCAAATATCAAAGTGGCGATATATAGTGTTTTAAGAGTGATGAAAATATTTAATTAAATTGAAAAAAATATCAGGTCCGTATTTAAAAAAATTAAGTTGATGATGGTCGCCAGAAGCCGAAACGTCAGATTCAATATTTAATCACACTGAATTATAGAGCAGAAAAAGTGGCCATGAAAACGTGTTTTTCATTTTGAGTTATCTTAACAAATATAGCCAGGAAACAATAGAAACCAAAATTAAAAATTCCGGTTTTTTCGAATATCTTCGGAAGTACTCGGAATTTTTAAAACGCAAAACGGCATTTTATTGAGCATCAAATTGCGCAATTTTGCCTCCATTTAACCGATCCTGTATCTCTTACGGTTTCCGAAATCCCAATGATGAGCGTCGAATTCGAGCCACCCTGTACAGAGTGGGCTAAATTGGGCGTTTTTATAAGCTATCTCCGTTATTACCAAAGTTATTAAAAAAACGATGTAAGTGCTATGGGCTCGGTTTTGGAGAAACTTTGCAATAAAATTATTTATCTAATAGATATGAGGAAGAATTGAAAAATTGTAGTTTTTGATTTTACCCTATTTAACCTTTAATAGGAGGGGAGAAGAAAATAACAAAAAAACTATAAAAATAATTTTTGTAGAACTTTTTACGTAGAGTGTAAAGAAAGTATTGGTTTTTGGTAACTTAATGTTATTCTTATAAAACACCCTGTATATTCTTTTACCAATGAATAGTCCGTGTAACTACAATTACAAATATATATATATATATATATATATATATATATATATTATACAACGGTAGAGGTAGTCTCGACTGACTAGTTAAACAGCAGGTGTTATTGGGAAACAGTCAGTCAACTGACTGTTTCCCAATAAACAACTTGCTGTATATATATACATATACATACATATATATATATATATATATATATATATATATATATATATATATATATATATATATATATATATATATATATATATATATATATATATATATACTATAGTATTCTTATCTCAATACTTTTTTAAATATTTTAATTTTAATATATTTATTTTTATATTTATTTTATTATATATTTTATTATATTATATAATTTATTTTTAAGAGTACCTCATATAAACACCTTTTTTACAATAATGTGGTAAATTAATAAATAAATGTAATATTTAAGATATTTTTATATATTTAATACTAACCTTAATATACTTTTAAAAGTATAAACATAATAAACAGCATTATTTCCTACATACATATATATTGTATATGCTCATCACTAAAATGTTTTTTTTATTTATTATAATTTAATAGAAATAAACCTCTTTAAAGCATTTTTTACAACAAAATATAAATTTATTTTGTTGTAATTTTTTAAAATTAAAACATACTTAACTTAAAATATGGTAAAAAACGCTATAAATACAAAAAAATACCTCTTTTTAAAAATATGCTTTAGACTAGGACGCTTTAAAAAATTAAAAAAAAACAAACACTGAAAAAACATCTGATAACCTAATGGTATCATCCCCATAAAACCAAATTTTAAAAGGGAAAAACTTTTTACAAAACTACACATTTTTTTACTGAATTTATATTTAAAGGTTAGTATAAATCATAAAAATATCCCAATTATTTCATTTATTTATTTTTGTTTTATATTATTGTAAAAGAAAGTGCTTTTACGAAGTATTTACGGTTAAAAAAGTATTAAAATTTAAATATTTAAAAAGCTACAAGAGACAATGATATATTTTTATATTTTTGTTATCAAAGTAACAAGGGCAATTATTTAGTACAAAAATATACAGGATGTTTCATGAGAAATAAATATAGTTGCATATTAACGCAACCCTGAATAAAAATTTAATATATCTGTAAATTTTACATAAGAAGTTCTACAAAAAATGTCTTAATGGTTTTTGCTATTTTTTGTATTAGAATATATAAAGTAAAATCAAAAACGTCAATTTTTTAATTTCTCCTCGTATCTCTTCGATAAATAATTTTATTAAAATTTCAACTACGCCATTTTTGTACCCTCTAACATCCAGCCCCTAACACATTGGTTTTTTGATAACTCCAGTAATAACTAAGATAGTTCATAAAAACGCCCAATTTTGCCCACCCTGTGAAGTGAGTTTGGAGAATAGACATGCGGTATATTAAATTTTCGTTGGCGCGATATGGTAAATCAAATATTATTATTGGTACAAACTAAATTAAATCACTAAAATAGTCTCTATTATTAAGTGTTTGGCACATGGGTAGTGTTAAAGAATATGTTTATGTTATTTTTTAAGTATTGTTGTTTCCCAGATTAAATAAAAAAATAAATATCTAGTACATACATGCATTCCATAAAGTAAAGTTAAAAACTGTCCCTATTGAAAACTTGCCTAATTGGTATAGTTTGTGAGATATTTACAAGGATTATAAATAAACTTTTTTATATCTTATTTAATTTGTGATTAATTTTATAGTCCAAAACCCTATAATGTAAAGTGATCCAAAAATAATTTATTTATAAACTTTATGTTTCTAAAGTATTATTTATGCAAGATGAAAATCATATCCATTTATATTTAAGTTAAATGATATAAATTTTTAATAGTAAGTGTGTCTGATATATCCCGTCCATACCTCTGAAATGGTCCCATGATAAAAACTCGAACCGACCTTTAATTTGAAAACTCATATTTTTACCTACGGATAATTTCCTTATTATTTATTCAAGTTATTCAAGTAAACTAATGAACCTTTGTTTAATAATTTTTTTTTAATACTTCGTTATTTTATTTCTTTTAAAATAATCTTAAATTTTATTATATTGTGCAAGGACAGAATAGTTCTTAATAGTATATAAAAGGTTTAATTTTCCGAAGTTTTTCTCTGAATGTTTAATAAACTTTGTTATTTTATTCTGGAGAAAAGCCAAATAGTATTTTGTTTAAAAAATAATATTATTTCGTTTTAATGAAAGCAATTTGATAAATTGGAGTTAACCTACATGCTTGACTTTGGGAAGATAAATTTAGGTTTAACTTATCGTGACATATCAAATAATATATTGTTTAGCAGTTTTATTTTAGGACAAATAATTTCTTTTATAAAGTTTCTCTAATACTAAAGTATGCCCAAGATTATTCATTAAAAATTTGGGAATGTGTTCTTGCCGATTTTTAAATTATTAATACATTAATGCTATTATTTGTATTAATCTAAGAGCTAATACACATTTTAAAGTAAATACTAGTCACACAAAAAGCATAAAAACTTATACAATAGTCCATTTGCATATTAGCTAGGATAAAGCAACAATTTTTTAATTTAAGGCTAGACATTTTGTATTGGAGTTTGTGATATTAGGTTGCTTCTTGTACATTATACCGAAGTTCATATTTAGATATTTACTAGAGGCAAGTACTTCTCACCACTAAAGCTATGTGTAGACTTTTCTTTAAGTAAACTAACCACTCGACGGAAAGCTGATAGGCAAGCTGAGAAACTGGTAAGTTTAGTGGCATAAACACTGGATTTTTTCATAAACAACGAGGAACCTGCTACTTTTTTCGTGCAAATATAGTGTAATAGTAACTAAATATTTAGGTTTCTTTATAATAACAACAGTTAAAATTTCTTACAAACATTAATTATTGTGTTGAAAAAAACTAGATAAATTACATAAAAAAAGGGGTAAAACCTGATTTATAATATGACAAGAAAATGTTATTTTATGTGAAATTTCAGGTATGCAAACCTTATTCAATTCTAAAAATCTTTTTGATTTGCCATTTCGCTAAGTATTAAAAAGGAAGGCAGTTTTTTGTTGGTCCATTTTAACATTTTTGTAGTTTTTGGGAACCCTGAACAAAACCAAAAAAAAAATATCAACAATATTGTTTTTTAATGAAACAAAAGCAGTTGCCATACACGACTTTCTTAAACTAAAACATTTTTGGTCCATTTGTCCTATTCTAAAGTCCAATCGTGGACATACTGTAAATCTTTAATTATTTTACTTAAAGCTTCTTAAATCGCAACATTTCCAAAATAAAAGCCTAAAGCCACGCTTTTGAGATTTTTACCGGGGTCAATAATTTTGAAACCAAAAAAAATGTAGTCGGACGAAGACCATTTTAAAAGGTAGAGAATATACCAAAAATAAAAGAAATAATAAATTAGGGATTAGTTGTTAAAGGAGTGGGAAGGGGGTGAAAGGGAGTCAAAAAGCCCTATAAAACAATTAAATAGCAAAGTTATAGGTAATAAAATGATCCACAACTATTGTATTTACACTTTTTTACATAACCCTAAAATTTATGTAAAAATTTAAATAATCAAGTTTTTGGATTAATTTTTAACTTTTACAATCAAAGAATTATTTTTACAAAATTTGGTAAAAACTTATCTTTGTATATCACAAATGAAATGCAATTTTTTGAATTTAAAATTTAATTTTTACATTTTATTTTGACATAATATCAAAAAGTACCCGTATTTTTAATCAAAAATTTACGTGTCAAAATATAGTTTTTTTGGTGTATACCAATATACATTACCAAGTTATCTTTAAATTATAGGCGTATGTAAAACAGTGTTTATTTAAAGGTTGCAGATCGTCTTATTACGTACTTTTAACTTTTTTCAAGAGAACTTGTAGTTTTTTCGGAAATCTAGAAAAACCGTTTTTTACCCTTAAAACCCACCCCTACCCACTTTCTGACCTCAGAACGTCCAAAATTTAATTTTCGTTATATATTTTTTTATGTCATTTGCCTCTTTCAATGATTTTTTTTGTGCTATATTTTTTTGTTTTTAAAATTTATTGACCCTGGTCAAATATTAAACAAAAACTAAAATTAAATTTCAGTTTTTTTGCATTTTCTAATAACATTTACCATACTATCATATATTTTATTACACCAAAAGTTGAGATTTCAGTGAACAAAACACCCTCTGACTTTTTGAAAATGCCGATATTTTGACACGTGAATCTTCTATTGAAAACAAGGGTACTTTTTTAATAAGTCAAAATAAGGTAAAGAAATAAATATTTTAAATCCAAAAAATACAGTGTGCCTAGAATATACAAATGTAAGTTTTTACCAAATTTCTTATAAAAAAAAACAAATTCTTGTGATAAGATAAAAATAAAAACCAAAAACTTGGTTATTGAGCTGTGTAGCTTTTTAGAGATCATTATAGTGTAATTAGTGTCCTTCTACGTTAAGAAGTTTTTAAGAAAAATTCTTAACTTGTTTTTTTTTAATAAAACACCTTTTATATTAGTATTTATATTTAGCCCTCTTCGGGCTTTTAAAAATTTTATTTAAAATTTGCATTTCTTCTGTAGAAGGCCAAGACAGAAAAAGAAGACAAAAATAATATTATGTTTTTAAGGGTATTTTTTTTTCCTTTAACCTTCCCAACTTAATTTTTAATTAAAAATTACCCTTTATATTCCTAAATTATTTTAAATAACTAACTTAAGCTTTAAAAATTATTATATATATGTACTTTCTTTAAACATAGTTAAACAAGTTGTATTATACCAAAGGAAAGTATAATTTCATTACGATTGTCTTTAATTATACTAATAATAAATAGCATTACAATAAAAGACAAGTTTAAAAAATGTAACTTTATTATAATAAAGCACTATTAGGTACAAAAAGATAATAGTTACTAAATGTAAGTAAATAAAATAGATACACATTATATAATATAGAACATGCCCTTTTATGTATTTTTGTTACTTTTTGTTTTTATTTTATTTTCATATGGTAAATATAATCGTGCTTGTCTTAAGTCAGGACCCCCTCTCACAACTTTTACATTGTTTGTGAATTTTCCATGAAAATTTAAGGACTTTAGTAAGGCAACATAAACCAAATTTAAGACAAGAAATGACAGATATAAATACCAAACTGACAGCTGGGCGCCATTTTAAAAAGAAAAGGTAAATGGAAAGAGGTATCTTGTGGCACATTATTATAAAGCTCCTGACGAGTACTTTATAACCCAGAAAATAAAGTGAATACCTTTCCCTCCAAAAAATGGCGGTACTTTAAAAATTATCTGCATATCAGATTTAGATGGCCATATCTCCAAAACTAATAAAGGTAGATATACCCAATGTAGTATATTTTTAAAGGTCTTTTAGATATATTTTTATTGGTGATATAATATACAGGGTGCGTCATTAATAAAAATCTATACTTTTTGTCTAACCCTGTATACTTTCATCAATATTACAATTAATAGAATCCTTAAATAAGCTTCAAGAAAATACCACATTAACTGTATCTAACTTTATTAGATTCGGAAATACGGCTATCTAAATGAGGTATTCAGGTAATATTCAAAGTACCGCTATTTTGTAGAAGGTAAAGGTATTGTCTTTATATTTTAATGTTATAAAGTACTCGTCAGGAGCTTTAAAATGATGTTCTACAAGACCCCCTTTTTATTTAATTTTTCTTTCCAAAATGGCGCCCAGCTGTCAGTTTGACATTTATATCTGTCATTTCCTGTCTGAAATTTGGTTTATGTTGTCCTACTAAAGTCCCTAAATTTTTATGAAAAATACCAAACAATTTAAAAGTTAGAAGGGGGTCTTAAATTTAGACAAGCACTGTATTTGCTTTTAAAATAGTGCTTTTCAATAATAATTTAACATTTATTAAGCTTAAATAACCTTAAGACATAAAAATTAATTTGTAGTAAAATATTAGGTTTAGGTAGCTTAACAAGCAAAAAATGGATATGAAAACAAAAAGAAAATGCTATTTTCTGTCAGGGCCTTCTATAAAATAAGCCAAATTTGTGGAAAATGATAATTTTTGATAACGTTTTGAATAAAAATGGGTTCCTTGATATATTTTTAAAAAGCGTAAAGAAAGTCTAATAAACACAAATAAAAATATGCAGGTTGTTTTATAAGAAAAAACCTAAGTTGTGTAATTTTCTCAAAAACTGCCCAACATAGGAAACAACTAATTACACTACAATATTCTACGAAAAAAACTACACAATTAACCTATTTAAAGTTTTTTATATTTCTTTAATAGCAAACGAGTAAAAGAAAATTTTAAAAAGGAGCAAAATCTGAAAATCACTTTGTAGCTTCGAGATAGATGCATACCTATTTTTGATATTCCTTAAGGTTTTCGATATACCGAGTTAAACCATCAAAAATGAAACACCCTGTAGACTATGTTTTCTATTATGCAATAAGTATATTTTTATTCTAGCCCATACACATTCCAAACTTTAAAAAAACTATTAATATATGTACTTTCTAATACAAGTACATATATTAACCGTTTAAATTTATGCATTCTTTACCCTTTTTCATTTTATTTAAATAAAAATATGTTTTAATTTAACCCCGTAAATATTTTAATTTATTTTTGAACAGTAATTGTATTGCTAAGGGTTGACACTATAATTTACCCTTTGGATAATAAATGTGGGTAAAGCTCGCCATGACAAATTTGCCAACACAATATTTAGTATTATAAAAGAATTTATTCCATTATTTTTTCTCATTGCGGATATAAGATATTTAAAAGGGTTAGCCAATGTACATTATCTTAAAAATAATTGGACACTAAAATGTAAGTTTAAATAATATTTTAAGATTTTTTAGTTTAAAGTTAATAATAAATTAAAGATTTTAATCTTCTTTTCCAAGCACAAAAATTAAGCGCTTTAGTATTAAAATGGCGATAAAAATTTTAGTGATACTAAAATTTAGTAATTTAAACTGGGATATTGAAAACTAAGAAAGATAAGTCCAAATACGTGCATTTTTATATTATATAACTATTAAATCCTAATAGTTGACTATAATCTATGAAAAATATAATTTCATACAAATAAATACATACAAAAAATACGCCTTAATAATATATTTAATTTAGTATGACAATCTCCCATATGTTTTTCATATTATGTCCAACTTTATTTGTTTAAAAGTGGCAATTAAATACTTCTCTCAACTAACTCTTATTGCTTTTATTAATATTAAAAAAAAAACAAATTAAAAATAAAAATATTTTATTAAATACATGATTAGTATTTCAACAATTGCGTTTAATAGTAAAAGTTTTTTATCGAACTAAAACAACAATGATCGTAAAGTGTGCGTAACTAATACAATATGTTTTTAAAAAAACTGTACAAATCAATTAGTTTTCCAGGTCAACTTAAAACTAATATAAGTTTATTATTTCATAACTTTAGTATTACTAGAATGGCGACTGGTAGTATGACTTACCGATACAGAGATGTACAAGATGTCCGGATTTCGTTGCAATAGTAGGGTATCTTGGTTCCTATTAGAGATAAATACTTGCGGTTTTCGCAAACTGTTGCTTTTTTGAAGAAACGAAAGATAACACTAAAAGTTTTTTCATGGTCCTTTTAGTTTTTGACATACAACTACATACTTGAGTAAGCGTGCAGTGAAAAGTGAATGTGGTGTCAATTGTTAATAACAACAATAATTGTGGCGATTAAGGTAATGATTCTTTCGACGTTGTCACGTTCAACTATCGTCAAAAAACCGACTTTGCACACAACCATTTTTTTTTAATTTTTGAACCCCCTTGTATTTCAGTTTTCTTGTAACTTACGACACAAGGTAAAAATGGAATAGTATATATCTTTACATATAATCCAGTGGTGCAGTTGGAGTTTTTTAGGATTTTATAATTTTTATTTTTTGATATATGAGTCAAAGATATTATTTTTTTATGGAACACCCTGTATATTTTGGATTCATTAACTTATAGAGAACAAAATCTTTTAAAAAATATATAATACCTAATATTTATATATACTTTTAGACCCTAAACTGATGCTTTTAATTTTAAAATTGAATTTTGCATAGTGGTCCATGATATAGACTTTATAACCGAAGAATAAATATGTTGGATCAGCGCCAGTTTGCCACTCAAAACTGTTGCCAAAATTTGTACGTATCCATAATTTTTAAAAAGACATTTGATTTAAAACAAAATAGTAGAAAACCATGTATAAAAATAACATCGTTAAACCTTAAATCCAAATATAATTTTGGTAACAGTCCAATACAAGGTTTTTTATAATTTTTTCTAAAATCAAGTATTTCTTTAAAATAATGAATACATACTGATTTTAAACATGATCTTAAATATTAATGCACTAAAGCTGATATAAAATGTTTAGTTCTTGATTTATTAATAAGTGAATAAACTAAAGAAACCGAGGGGTGAATAGGGATGCTGGGCGAGGTAACATAGTTAAAACGAAGATTTTGCTGTTAAATGTAAACAAATTAATAACTGAGTGCTAATTTTATTTTTATTTATAAAGTCTATATCATGGCCCACTATACGAAATTCAATTTTAAATTTAAAAACATTAATTTAGGGTCTAAAAGTATAAAGTAAGTGTTAGGTATTATATATTCTCTATTCCTTTATAATTAATTAAATAAAATATTTACAGAGTGTTCCATTAAAAACATTTTGGTTCATATCTAAAAAATATAAAATCGAATTAGATTTTACATAAAAATATCTACTTATATTCGTTTTTTACTTTTATTTTAAGTTACAAGGCAACTAAAATACGAGGGGGTCCAAAAATGGAAAACAAAATTTTTGCCCCTATGTCAAAACCTAAGAGGGCCATGGAAAAACTTTTAGTGGTATCTTTCGTTTTATTAAAAAGTAGTAACAGTTCGCAAAAATAGCAAGTCTTTGTCTCTAATAACGACAAAGATATCCTGCAATTGCAAAGAAATCCGGACACTTGTACAGTTAGTCACAAGAAAAACTCAAACACATAAGGTATTTTGCTTTCTTTTTAAACCTAACAAAACTACAACACTAAAATACTTAAAATGTAGCCTTATACTTTGGTCACATAAATTATTTAAATAAATCGTGCTTTATGCCTAACTTAAATAAAAAAATCAAACAAAACTCAATCTCAAAATTTAAGTCATACATTATAAAAATAATGTAATTGGTGCCTTAAAACATTTAGTTCTTAATAGCTTATGAACTTCTTAACAAACTTAACTGGTAAAAATTACAAGTGCCTGAGGTATGCGGATAACCTGGTCCTTGTAGTCAGTGGGGGTTATCTAGGACACATATTAAGCAGAACGCCGTAGACATTGTTGATACATAGTGTAAACAGGAGGGACACAATCCTCATAAGAAAATCGTTCCTTTCAAAAAATAAGGACGTTGGAAGGATTAAGACCTTTAAGCTCAACGAAGTGAAAAATCTTTTTCTTAATAGAGGTTGAATATTTAAAAGTCATCTTTGACCAAAAATTGACCTCGGTACCACATTTAGGCAAAGTCGCTCAGAAGGCAGAAATTACTCTGAGTAGATGCCGAAGACTCTGTGGTTTTACAAAATGGTTGTTAGACCAATGATAACTTACGGTTCAATTGCCTGGATGAAGATGCTCAAAGACAGCAATAACAAAGTATAAATAGCTTGTCTATGTAATACGGGGCCATGAAAACGAGCCCCACTGCAGCTCTGGCCAAAGTCATATTATAATAAAAAAGGAAAAACAAACAATGATGATTCAAAGAGGTCCAAGTCAACTCATTGTGTGAGTTGACTTCAGGTAATATGGTATCAAGCTATTGGCTTAACAAAGGTTATAAAACAATTATTCTGAATTACAATCGGAAGGCAGTAAGATTTATAAAAGGTCGACCAAGAGGTAATTGCAGATTAAATAAACACCTGAAAACAATGGGCCTGGCAAAAGAAAACCTATACTGGTCCTGCCAGGAAGAAAAACAATCCGCAAACACATATGTTGCTATTGTAAACCACTTTGTCGTCTGCGGTTTGCAAGGCTGGGTGAGGAAAAACCTAAAGAGGCAACATTTACTAAGAAGCCAGTTTCAAGTTTGTGAAGTCTGATTAAACAAACCGGCTTAGATACCGTGCTCTAACATATCGATGCACAATAAACCACCTCCAAACTAATCTAATCTAGTAGCTTAATGTTAATGTTTTTAAAAGTTTTTTTGTTTTTTGGGACCTCTTTTAAAGAATAGTATATAATTTAATGGGTATTAGTTCGCTCTACAAATGATCAATTAAATTAGGGTTTGGGCTCTGTGGGATATGCAAATGACAATTAAAAAGCAACCACTGTTTTATTTTTTTTTGAGTTTATGGATTCGTGAAATATTATGCCCCGACCTTTAATGATTTGTCTCTATTCGATTATAATAAAGCAACTTTGTAATGATTACACCTAGTCATGGCGCTCTAGAATAAAATTAGAAAAGAATGACAGCAGGTGTGTCAAAAGCTGACCTGTGAAGTGTCAGTGTATTTAGAGTGTCATATTCTTGCAGAATAAGATAAAATATACCAATGGTACCAATAAAACCAACCAAATGAAAGTCATTTTTAGTTATACCGGGAAAGACATAAAAAAGTAAATAGATTAACTCATCTACAATTATTTCAAATAACGACATATAAAATTTCATTTTTTGATCTTTAAGGGTAAAAAAGTTATAGGAGAAAACCACCTCTGAGGAACCCCCGGTATATTACCTTTTATAATCATGAAACCCCATAATATCATAACAAATTCTTTCTCATGTTTAATAGTAGGGAGCAAACTTTTTTCAGTTAATAATTCCTTGGGTCTTGCAGGCCTTAGTCTAAGAACTTGCTATTCCATGTTTTCTTTGGAGCTACTTTGCTATAAATCCTATATTTTGGAACTAGTTGCAGATTGTTTAAGAGCAAACAGATTTATTAGGGTATTTGTTTAAATTTTTTGCCAATTTAAAAGAAGATAATTATAAATCTTTATTAATTTCTTTTAAAGCACATCTTTCATTATACTTTTCTAAAAACTTCTTTTTTATTTCGGGTTTGGTGTTTATTTTTAAAATAATTCCGTTATTCATTACTTTCAGTTTAGCCGAAGGCGATATTAAGATGTTATATTCAGTTAGAAGACCGAATAAAGCACATTTTTCAAGATTTTTTCTTAAAAGCTCTTTTAATTTATGAAATTGAAATTTTGGATCTATATTCTGTATAATTTTAACAATATCCTAACATATTAATTTTGTCAAAATTAAATATTTTAAAAGCCTCTGTGTAAAGTGTAAAGAAAGCTTAAAAACTGTCAAAACAGTAATAAATTACAGGAACGCTCGTTATGGCGGAAAAATGTAAAAAATGTCTTTTTTTTCATAATATGTTTGCGATTTTAAAAATTAGGTTTGATCCAAAACAACCTTTTTTTATAAAAAAATCGATATTCCAAAAATTAAGGTACGTTTCTCCTGAATAAAATTCATATTTTTAAGATAGGCCCCACAAAAATATAATATCTGGTTATTTTGTTTTTGGTTTTAAATTATGCCAAACTTTTTATAAGGAATTTTGCCTTAAAATTAATAGAAAAAAGTTTCATATGG
Organism: Listronotus bonariensis; assembly: GCA_014170235.1. Lineage (NCBI taxonomy): Eukaryota > Metazoa > Arthropoda > Insecta > Coleoptera > Curculionidae > Listronotus > Listronotus bonariensis. The sequence goes on along the minus strand of JACEGR010001768.1, from coordinate 111,698 downwards.
GGCGACAATAAATAGACACACTGTTTAAAAATATTTTCTTAAGGTCCTTAATAACCCAAATTAACTATACTTTATTCAAAAACATTTTAGGGATGAAGTTGTTAATTTAAATTAAAAAACAAGCCTAAATAAGGGTTTAATTTATTATTTAAATTAAAGTTCGTAATTACTAAATAACCCTTTTATTTACAATCCTTAAACAAACAAGAACACCGTTCAGATAACAATGAAATAATTTCAGCACGGATATTTAATCAAAGTGCTAATGTGTTTATATACGTTAAAATTTTAATTAAGGAAGTCTTATTAAAACAATAATGCTATTTACTGGTAAAATAATTTGAGACGTAAGCATTACTAATAAGACAAATATAAATGTTTAGAAATTGGAAAACGATAAAGAGTTACATGTAGAAAAGAAAAATATAAAAATACTCTTAAAATGTAGAGAAAAACATATTGATACCTTAATTCGCAAACCATCTAACTTCATATCCACAAAATTTTACAGCAGACACAAAAATATTTTATAAATCATATTAAAATAATTTTAAATAAAGTTTTTTTATCATTTGTTACGTAGAAAAATGTTTTGAAGTAATTTTAAGGAAAGAAACCATAAAAATCCTTTTTAATTTAGATCTTGTAATAGTTCAGGTAACTTAAATATACTTAAACCTAATTATAAATTAATTTTATAAATGACACGGAAGTCTCTTGTTACTATAAAATAATTGTACATAAAAATGGCCAACTTAATTAATTTTAGTTCTGATTAGTTCAGGTTTGCAAAAGTTACCAAGTACCTACAGGGTGTCCGGAAATTAGGAGCACATATTTTAAGAGGCGATTTTGCGTCCAAAATAAAACCTAGTTTCCCATATTAGCTTAGTGACTTATTGTTCAAAAATGGCCCGATACTTCGGTTTTTGAGTAGAAGCAAATGCTTTATACAGTGAATAAAGTATGTCAACATTAGTAGATTTTTGAACAGACCCACCTCAAAAGTCCTGCTGGCACCCCCCTCAAAGTTGGTTAAGGGATTGATATAGTTTTTTTCTAATATCTTCTAAACGGTAAATGATAAAAACTGATTTTAGTGTCGTTAGATAGAGCACAAAGTTCTGCAAAATAGTAATAATTAAAATTGTATTTTTGTTTATTGCGTAAGAATCTCCAATATAGAAAAAGTTGGAGGGAGCATCCACAAGGCATTTTTACGATATATCTTCCAAACCGTCTACCAAACAAAAAAAATATAAGACACAAAAATTAAGGCCAAAGTTTTCCCTATCGAATGGTGTATAACACTATACTATTTTCTTTTAAATTAAAGCTACCAGTGGCGTACAAAAGTAGCAGTACACCAGTATAGTAGGTAGTAAAAAATAGAAATTTTTAATGTTATACTTTTATTTTATTTTTTCAGAATATTTCTCACTTTAGCTATATTAATTGGTAATATTACCTTATAGTAACACTAAAAATTGTATTTTTGTTGATTTAGTAAAATTCTACAACAAAAAAATGTTGGAGGGGAGCATCTACACGGCACTTTTTACGATATATCTTCCAAACCATCCACCAAATAAAAAAATATAGAATACAAAAAATAAAGGCCAAAGCTTTCCTATCGAATAGAGTATAACATTATACTATTATCTTTAAAAAAGCTATCAGTGGCGTACAAAAGTAGCACTACACCAGTATAGTACCTAAAAATGTAAATTTTTAATGTTATACTACTATATAAAAAAAAATTTTAATATTTTTTACTTTAGTTTTATTAATTTATAATTATTTCTAATTCAGCATACTAGTAATAATAAATAATCATGTTACACGGAAAAAAAAAAATTTGCCAGTACAAAAATCAAAATCAAGACGTGTGGATTGAGTTTGGTACTGGTAAAAATGTAAGACATATTTCGTGTATCAAAATTGCTAAAAAAATCAATGAAAAAAGTCTAGCCCTTTCTTTTTTTCATTCACTAACCGGTTGCGATACCACGTCCTCCTTTTATGGAAAAAGAAAAAAAAGTGTTGGGAAGCTTGGGAATCTTTTCCGGAAGTTACAGCTACTTTTATTGATTTATTGCAGCATTCAAAAAACCTTCATCTCGGCAATTAAGTGTGATCTCAAAATTCGTCGTAACCATTTACGATAAACATTCTGATAGTAGCAACCACAAGAATAAATATATTAACCAGAAGGATATCTCGAAGGCGGCTTCTTTGATGTCTCCTAGCGCGTCTCATGACCTCGAACTGCATATTTTGCAGGCGTTTCATGAGCGTACCTAAGAAATTAACATGTTTAGGCGCATCTCTTAAAAATATATTTTAATATTATTATAATGCATTTTATAACATCTATGCAATCAAATAAAACAGATGCTTTAATAATATGTCGTATTGAGATATATTAATAATTATTATGAAATGTGTCTATTTATTTTTGCATATGACAATTTTTTATTTTTCATATTTTTGAAGTTTCTATTTATCCATTTGAGGGTATGGAATAGTCTAACTGTAACAAACCATTTAATTAAATAACTAATTGGAAATTGTTCACAAGGATGTAAAAAACTATTTTTAAACGGTTTTACTTGACCTGTTTGTTATTTATTTGGAATTATTTTTTGGGTCAAATCTAGTAATTGAAATTTGACCCCCTTCCTGACGACCGATCGATCTGAAATTTGGTACACTTCCTTAGTCTTGATGACAATACAATATAACATATTCTTTATGATTGTAAATCCAACATGGCCGATTACATGTAAATACAAAATGGCGGATTACATATTACTTTACTACAACCTCAATATGGGTATCAAATTAAAGGGCTTTATTGGTAGAATAGAACCCACTATGAAAAAAATAAAATCCAAGATGGCCGCCGCCACAAAATGACGGATTATATATTTTTTTTCACAAATACCTCAATATGGGTATCAAATGGAAGGGCTTGATTGGTAGAATAGAACCCACTATAAAAAAATTAAAATCAAAAATGGCCGCCGCTACAAAATGGCGGATTACATATTTTTCTCACAACTACCTCAATATGGGTATCAAATGAAAGGGCTTGGTTGGTAGAATAGAGCTCACTATAAAAAATAAAATTCAAGATGGACGCTGCTGCAAAATGGCGAATTACATATTTTCCACAACTACTTCAATATAGAATCGTTGGTTAGTTCTGGTTAGTTATAGTAAGGCGAACTCAATAGAATGAGAAGTATCAACTAACAACAAAACTAAAAACTTGAAAATAAATTATGTAAAAAAACTTTTTATGTTAAACGGTTTTATTGTACTAAAAGCTAAAAAATAATTCGATAAGTCCTAGCTACCAGATCGCACCAATCTTCTCATCAATCTGGGGTATTGATCAGACAAATAATAAAATGTGTGTGTCTATTTATTTTTCCATATGACAATTTTTCTATTTTTAACATTTTTGAAATTCTAACAAGGCCTACTTTTTTTCTTTCTTCTTCCATGATAGGTAATTAATTACACAATTCACAGAAAAATCACTAAACAGAATATTATAGTCCAGAAAAATAAAACGTATCGCAATAAACTATATAAAATACATTGACCGTTACCGAGTCGTTGCTTCGCCTTTCACTACTGCACTGGCAATTTCGGTTTAGAATTTCGGTTTAGTAGCCCTCGAAGGTCACAGCCTGCGCCGCTCAAGGTAAAAAGAGATATCCTTTTGGTTAATATATTTATTCTTGTGGGAGCAACCACAAGAATAAATGTTAATATATTTATTCTTGTGGTAGCAACATTGATATTTGTCGAATGTAACTTTTTGCCCAAAAAAACCGAACGGTTGAGAATTTACCTCCAACAATGAATGCTTTAGCACTTCCCATTAATCAATGCATTTATCAAGCAGGATTTGTTTGGGGTAATCTCTGCCAACCAGTGGTTGAACTTCCATGTCCATCTGAATGGGGATGGATTTTAGAGAATACTAAATGGACACCACTGTGGACCCCTTTAAAAAATTAAAAACTATTATCTGATACACTATTAAAATGTAAATGTGGCACAAATTGTAAATGTTTAAAAAAAAAATTAAAATGTACCAGGTTATGTTTGTGTGCGGAATGTTGTAATTAGGTATTTTAGGTTGTGTAATTATGTGTTTGTTTTTATTGATGTTATATACAGTGTGTCCCAGGATAGATGTTACAAGAGAACAAATAGAACAAAAATTTTTAAATTTTAAAACGAAATTTTGGGCGACCGGTCGCATGGTCCAAAACTAATAAATACAAAACTTTACTTCAATTGGTATTAAACATGGCGAGTTAAAAAATTGACAAAAATATTTTTTTACTTAACGTGTTTAACTTTCAATTTTAACATAAAATTTAGTTCTCTACAACATTTACCTATACAATTTTGTCCTATTTTTAAAAATAAAGATACTTTATCCTTGGTCATTTTTCATATTTTCAGTTATCACTTGCCCTGTATATTACCAATTGAAATCAAATTTTGTATTTATTAGTTTTTGACCATGCAACCAGTTTCCCAAAGGACGATTAAATATTCCAAAATTTTTGGTGAATTTGTCCTCTTGTAACACCTATCCTGGGACACACTGTATAAGCCATATTTGTTGTTATCTTTATAATAAAAAGTTATTATAATACTGTTGTTATTTATTTAAAAATATGATGAATCAAATTATAAAACAAAAGAAATAAGTAAATAAAATGTAAAGTATAATTATTAATTAATAAATCTAAAGTGAAAAATAATCTTTTAAAATTAATAGAATAACATTAAATATTTCGATTTCTAGGTACTTTACTGGTGTAGTACTAATTTGGTACGCCACTGGTAGCTTTATTTTAAAAGATAATAGTCTAAATGATAACTTTGTGGTTTGTCGTTTATGTTGTTTATTTTTTTGTTAATGGTTTGAAAAATATATGATAAAAAGTGCCGTATGGATACTCCCCTTCGACTTTTTTTTTGTTGTAGAGTCTTACCAAAAAAATAAAAATATTATTTTAATATTACTATTATGCGCAATAAGGTAATATTACCAATTAATATAACTAAAGTGAGAAATATTCTGGAAAAAATAAAATAAAAGTATAACATTAAAAATTTCTATTTTTACTACCTACTATACTGGTGTACTGCTACTTTTGTACGCCACTGGTAGCTTTAATTTAAAAGAAAATAGTATAGTGTTATACACCATTCGCTAGGGAAAACTTTGGCCTTAATTTTTTGTGTCTTATATTTCTTTTGTTTGGTAGACGGTTTGGAAGATATATCGTAAAAAATGCCTTGTGGATGCTCCCCTCCAACTTTTTCTATATTGGAGATTCTTACGTAATAAACAAAAATACAATTTTAATTATTACTATTTTGCAGAATTTTGTGCTCTATCTAACGACACTAAAATCAGTTTTTATCATTTACCGTTTAGAAGATATTAGAAAAAAATATATCAATCCCTTAACCAACTTTGAGGGGGGGTGGGGGGTGCCAGCAGGACTTTTTGAGGTGGGTCTGTTCAAAAATCTACTAATGTTGACATACTTTATTCACTGTATAAAGCATTTGCTTCTACTCAAAAACCGAAGTATCGGACCCTTAAGTCACTAAGCTATATAGATGTATGTCCAGAAGTGCTTCCTTACCGAGATACGGTGTGTTAAACTTCTAAGAATAAAAACTGTTTTTTACCTTATTTTCAACATCACTTGAGATATCTTTATGAAAATTGTCTTGGAGCAATGAAAGGCAATTTCTGATATTAAAGGGTTTTTTAATTTGCTTCACGAGCAAATCCAGCTTCATCCGTAAACAAAACGTTAAATAAAAGTTTCCATCGGTGTTATATTGATTTCGAATATGGACACACATGTTCATACGACGTTCGTAGTCTGCTGGTAATAACACTCGACGCACCAAGATTATGTTTACGCTTCTATGCAGCATTTATTTGTTTTGGTGCGTCAAGTACATGACAGATTTTTTTTTAGTGGAAAATTTAAAATCACTTAAAATAAGAAAATTTTAACAAACATACCAAGTTTGATGGCCGTTTTATGTGACTTGCTATTTCTACTACTTCTAAAAAAAGTAAAGAACAATACCTAAACTTATAGATATAATAAATTAATTTTGATAAGAACTTATAATTTTTGTGACTATGATGGGCAAAAAATGGCTGATCTTTACCCACCTCCTTTGTAGATTATCCGTATCCTTTACTTATATATATATATAATAAAAGTATGTGTTAAATATGCTTTGATAGAAGATATGGGTGCACCGTCTTTCCTTACACTGTTCCCCGGATTATTTTCAATATTATTTAAAATGCGCATTTCTGCTACCACAGTACGTGTTCTTCTTGGTCGCCCTGCATCACGTCGACTTATCTTAAATGCCCCGTATTCTTCCAGTCTCCTATGAATTTCCGAGAACATCCTTGGTTGTGGTATTATTCTTTGAGGATATGCCTCCTGGTCAGTGCCGTATTAACCATTAGGCTGACTAGGCTACAGCCTAGGGCGCCATAAAAAATAGGCGCCAGACAGGGCGCGAAAAGGACGGAATGACTTTTTTGTTGTTCTTTAAGGTGGAAAACGGCCTTGCTCCTGGTACATACGTCGTGCAGCTCAAGCATATCCTTGGGCCAAACCGTAATAAAAATGAATATCACGCAACTCAAAATTTGAATAACTATGGTTCATTATTATCAACAAGATTTTCACAGCTCATTAAAACAGTGTCAAAACTAATAAGTTATTTGACCGAAAATAAATTTTGACTTTACCAGTGACACAAGCCTCCCAAGATTTTTCATTTTCTGAAATGATGACTATTTCCGGCATTATAATGGTTTTTATTTTTTTACGTCAAAACGGTACCTCGTAAGAAAAAAGTCAAGGAATCGAATTTGCTCTAAATAAAATGGGAATATTACGCGTAATTTTTATTTGCACAAAAAGCAGTAGCGTACCACTTTTTTCCAAAAATAATTAATGGTACACCCCGTACAGACGCCACTGGTGCAAATTAAAAAACCCTTTTAATATCAGGAATTGCCTTTCGATGCTCCTAAGACATGTAACAATTATTAATTAAGATATCTCGAGTGATGTTGAAAATACGGTAAAAAACAGTTTTTATTCTTAGAAGTTTAACACCCCGTATCTCGGTAAGGAAGCACTTCTGGACATACATCTATATAGGAAACTGGGGTTTATTTTGGACGCAGAATCGCCTCTTAAAATATGTGCTTCTAATTTCTCGACACCCTGTTTAATGAAATAAAAAGTATTATTTTTGTTTATAAGATCAAAGAGTTTCTGTTCAACTATAAAATAATCGCTTTTAAAAGTATGTTACAATATTAATATCCAAAACTTTCTAAATGATATATTTTTACAATGTCTGTGAGCATATTTAAAACTTGTCGAAATTAAATACAATTTTTTTTTTAAACCATTAAAATAATTTGCAAAGCGTGTTTTCCCACATTTTATGTATTTATTATTTATACTTTTAAGGTGTGATGACTGCTGATATTACAATTACAGAGAATGTACGCTTATTATTGGTACCAAGAGAAACTATAGATTCTCTAATATACCATAATATTAAGATTTAAACAAACATAACAAAACTAGTGCTGGCACCCGAAACCGGTTTTTTATAAACGGGTATCGAAAAACCGGTTTTTTAAATACCGGTTTACCGATTTCTGAAAGACGGTTTTTAAAACCAAAAACCTGTTTTTGGAGAATTGTATTTTAATTAACCGCGGTTTTAACTTCAACCGAAAACCGGTTTTTTCTATAAACGGTTTTTAAGTATCGAATAATCGGGTTTTGAAGAGGCTACGCTGCACGTATGCATTATTATATGGTCTAACTGGACAGGCCCTGAACTTCCTACTTTATTCGTTCTTTTATCCTTAGAGTTTGTAGATTATGGAACCTGCTGCCCGCGGCAGTCTTTTATTTTCCCTAAATCTTTACGTATTTAAGTCCCGTGTCAACAAACTCCCTCTTACCTCGCTTAAGACACCCACGGTATCTGGGTTTATAGCCATCGTGGATTATCTGAAGAAAAAAAACTCGATTTTGTCCAAAACTGATTTTTTGGATAAGCGGTTTGTCGGCCGACCTCTGTTTTGACCAAAACCGATTCTTGGAATATCGATTAATTGGTTTTGGGTGGATGCGTTTTTGGTCCAAAGAAAAAGAAAAACCGAATATTTTCTAACATAAAATATTTGTTGACAGGTTATTTAGATTGCAGGCTTTCGGAATATTTTATTAGTATAATTTTTACTTTTACCAAATACTTACTAAATTTAAAATAAATCGACTGTAAATAACTAAAATTATTCTAAATAAATAATTTAAAACACAAATGCTTTTATTTTAAAGTAAAAAAGAAATGGGAACATATCCAAACAAATTATATTTTATAAAAGTATTGCTATTTATTTTTTACCCTAAATGCATATCATTAGACGTCGTTATATTTTGTTCTTATTTATATAATTTAATCAGTTTATTTTAAAGAATCTTATATTGTAATTATTATTACAGCTTATAAGAAAATCCGTTGTCTACCCAAAAACAATTGATCGAAAATAACTTAACTGAATATTTACATTCTGGTTTTTGCTGAGGTAAACCGTTTTCGGTTTTAAAAACGGTTTTGAAAACCCCTTTCGGTTTTCCAGTTCCAAAAACCGTGATCGATTTTAAAAACCCTTTTCGGTTTTGAAAACCGTTTTGGAATATTTGATTTTTGGTTTAAAAATATTTGATCTTTTGGTTTTAAAAACCGGTTTTTAAATATTCGTTAACCGGTTTTAGTACATACCTGTTCACGGTTTTGCTTTTTTCGGTTTTTGCCAGCCTTAATCTTAACTTAAAAGTTGACAGTAAGGAAGATATACTAGTCTAGTATTATCTTCTTTAATATCTAGCAAGTCTTTTACAGGTTAAGCTAAATAACATAACACATACGCAATGTAAGAAAAAGAGACAATCTAACTAAATCCCCACATGTAAACAGGCATAACTAATACTGCTTGTTTTGTTATTCTATTACTCGCTGATGTACCAAACCTGCCTGCTTAAGCAGTATAGGTCTGTACAAAATTCTACCTTAAATATCTTGGACCTAAATACAATTTACCTTAGTCGAAAAGTCGATCGTTTGCAAGATACAGGGTGTCAAATTTTTATTTACTTTCAGTTATTTTTAAATATTTTATTAACTTTAAGACACTTTTCTATTAAATTTAGTATTAAAAAGTTGTTTAGATGGGAGAATCAAAATATGCTAATATTTTTATCGTAAAATGTAGAGGAAGCTACCTGCAGTCCTTAACTTTGTTTAGGTTCAAAGTGTCATAACTTTTTTGGCCCAGTATATTATATATTAGTATAAAATTTAGATTATTTTACATTTTTGCACTTAAAAGGTATACCTGATAAATATCGCTACGAGTCACTGTTTTTGAGACATTTGAAATTAAACATTTTATTTCATCCAAAATTTTGCCATTGGATTAATTTACTCTTTATCTAGGATATCTGGTAGTGTCCAAAATGTCTGTACAAAATGCTACCACAAATTTTTGGAACAAAATACAACGATTAGTTATAATGTACCTTGGTTAAAGGGTTGCTGGTTTGCAAAATACAGGGTGTCAAGTTTTCCACTTAGTTTTTTACTTGAACTCTATCTCGCAAATGATCAACTTTTTAATTAAGGCAAATTGGGTTAAATTGTTGTATTTTGGCGTAAGAAAATTATTGAACCAATTTGTACAGACCTTTATTAGACACTTGGGTGTCCTAAATAAAGCGTTAAGAAATGCGATGGACATTCTTTCTGTAAAATAAAACGTTTTACTTAAAATATTTCAGAAACGGTTGCTTGTGGCAATATTTATCAGGTATACCTTTTTGTACAGAAAATATTGGAGAATACCAATTATCTACTAGAATATTAATATACCCAGGCAAAAAAAGGAATGACACGTTGAACAACAGCAAAGTACTGCAGGGGGCTTCCTCTATATTAACCAGCAAAAATATGACTAGCTTTCAAATACTTACTTCAAAAAACAAAAAAACATGTACCGAATTTTGTAACAAAATCCAGTACTAAATAAAATATTTAAAAATAACTAAAATAAAATGTGCGTGCAATATCCTTTCTTAAATTCTAATAATAAAGCATTATCTATCACATTGAGACATATGTTACAATTTAGATATAATATTAGAAACTCTTTTATGCCTTAAAAAAAATGCATGCTTTGTAGGAACCGCTTAAAGCAACTACTTTCTAGATATCAGCATTATAACTGTTTAGTAGAACTAAAAAATACCTTGAATTATTGCGTATAGGCTATAATTACTACAGCCCCATCACATACGAATGGTTGAATGTAATCTCCTATTTTTCGCTGTACTTAACAACTTCAACGCAAATATTCTAAAAACAGTTGCTTAAAGCTATTATTCAAAGTATACCTTTTTGTGCAGAAAGCATAGGCATTAGCGTAAACAGCCGTTAAAGCTAGCGTTAGCCTAGGAAGGGGGCAAAATCCTAATGATTGAATAAATATAGGTCGTGGCGGCATAATATAAATATCAATCCTAACATACACAATAAAAAACTAAATAAAGACAAGATAACGTCCATTTACAATTATCCCCTAAGAGCGAAGAGAAAAGGCTATATAAAATACTTGCAGATGCATCTGCTTCAGATATATTATGTTGCCAGTATAAATAAAGGTCAAGGAACGATGACGTCTTATACTTGGGGATGTCAAATTAAAAAAAAAAAACATTTATATTTATATTATATATTTCTTTTTGTCTTGAACTAAAAAAACGAATACTTTTAAATAAATGAAAAAAAAGCACCAATAGATTTTAAAACTAATCTAACTAAAAAGGAAAAGCCATGCTTCATAAAACAAACAGTATTATACTTAAACACATTTATAAAAACAGCTTGGATTAAAAAAATGCTAAAATAACTATTTATACACGTCTAGCCCCTTTAAAAGGTTGATGGTCACACAACACTAGCAGGAAAATATAAGAAAAAGAATGCCTGCAAGTCAACATTTCGAATAAGATATCGTGCTCGTTTTGTGCTTGCTAAAACCGTATCTTTTCGACGCATTATTAAAAATTTCGCATTGAAGCTTTTAAAGTGGCTAGACGTGTATGTGAAAAAAAGACATCCATCCAAATCCCTAATCCAAAATCTTAGAAATAATTGTAAAAATCAATTCGTCTTCTTTCGAAAGTAAAGACAATTAACCTACATTGTCTTAGGTAAACTTTATTTATTATAGGTACCGATCCTAAAACTAATATAAAAAAAAACTTCAAAAAAAAAAATGTTAAAATTAATAAAACGTTTCTTGTTCGTAAGAAAGAAGACACCCTAATATGAAAGTCATATTAAATACAAGATCAGTACCTTTTAGGTTATGGATATTATTAGCGTACCTGTTACGTACATAAGTTAAATCAAATTTAGGTAATATACATAAAAATATTATATCTAGTTACCCTCTTACCTTTAATTATAGGAATTAAATAGCTTACATTCTATTTTACAAGCAAATTTTCGATTTCCATTTTCAAACTAATAAACTCACAATATTCACACCGACGAAAGACATGGCATCTACACGGGAAAAATGGCTGACCAAATCCCGTCTGCTATTGGGCGAAGCTAGCGCCACTGCATGTTCTTTCCCGCACTTTCAAATACAACTATAATTTTTATCCAAGTATAGCTAATATCAGGTCCATAATTTAGTGGCAGTTGATTCCGTCAAGAGTGGTTTTAGTTTTGGATATAAACTAGAATTTTTTGTGTGTACAGTAAATAAAAAGAACACAAAACCTATATTAAAAATACAAGATTTTATAAATCTAAAATTTGTCAACACGCATTTGATAACAATCACATAATAAATTGGAATGCTTTAAGTATTTTAGCAGAGTAAACTTGTTCTAAAAAACGCAAAGAGTCAGATTACGTTAAGTGGACCCACCCTTAACCACTTGATGATAGAATACTTATTAAAAGATAATTATTGAAAGTCGTTATCCATAAAAATCATCCCTCAAGAAGTTTTTAAAAATTTTAAATTTAACAACATCTTTTTACATTAAAAATTATCCGTACTTTTTATTCAAAAATTAATTTTACAAAAGCTAAAGCGAATCTAGTAAATTATTTATAATTTCACGTAAAATTATTTAGCAAATTTTGTTTGTTAATTATCATATTTTTAAACTTTTTAATAAACGAATTAAAATTTTAATGACGTTTCAGTACGATAATGGAAATTTTCTTTTTGGTAATACGCGTTATACATTTAAGTTCTTTAAAAAAATATATACTGCCCGATACAAGTGCTGCGCGCTACTGGGATTAGCTGTTAAGGCTATAAATCGCTACAGATTACACAATTATTTATTTTAATAATCTTTACAGCTTAATTTTTCTATAGCTACTTATATTTTTAACAATATTTGCACAAAGTAATTAAGATATATCTATAAAAATGTATTATATCAAGGTATGTATAAAAATGATTATTTTAACTGGCTAATATTTTCAAATAAAAAAACAGAAGGCTTCATAATCAGTTTTCATTTGTCATTCATAAATACAAAACAAGTGAATTCCGGTAGCTAGCGGGATTTTTTGTGTTTTACTAAGCATTATTGTACGCTACAATAACAAAATTTTCTTTTTGCGAAAGTTGTGTTTTATTAATACATTTAGTCAGTGTCACAGTTTTAAATATTATTTAAAATTTTAACTAGTGGTAGAAATGGTTCCGGTAAATAAATGTTGCAATCCGTTAAATAAAAATAAACATAAAAATATACAGAAGAATCTCTTTTTCATTACTGCCACAAGATCTAGTGCTTTTAAAAACTTTTTCAAAAATATAGGTTTTGGGTTTTGTACTCAAGTCGAGCATAATTCCCATGAAGGTAAATATAAATCGCGACATGACCAAGCAATTACAATAAAAATACGCCTTAATTTCTTTTTTCGAAAGTATCAATACTTACTTAAAGGCAAAGTTTTTTCAGAAGATGAGAATTACAAATAATGTAGTATTTAGAAAAAAAACTAATCCAAGCATTAATTGTTTTATTCGTAATGGTTTATTCAATTTTTTATTTATTTAACTGTTCAATTAAAATAATACTTTTATATCTAAATCTTAATTTGGACAAATATTGTTAAAAATATAAAAACTATAAAAAAATAAATTGTTTATATTATTTATTAAATAGTTGTGTAATATGTTAGCGATTCATATAGCCTTAACAGCTAATCTTAGTAGCGCGCGGTACTTGTTCGGCTCGCCACTGCGTCATATAAAAATTCATATTATTTAAACTAATACCGGGCAGTAAAATTTTCTTTTGAAATAAATATTTTAAATGTATAACCCGTATTACTTAAAAAGAAAATTTTATTATCCCACTAAGAAGACCTTAAAATTTTAAGGGGGGCTAAGGTCAAATCGTACAAAAAAAGCCATGTTTTCGTGATTTTTTTCTGACGACACAGTTAAAATTTATTTACTCAACCAATGGTACATTAAAGTATGATATTCGAAGAATGTTTCATCAAATTTTTACAAAAAAATATTAAAAAATACGGCAATGGCAGCAATTGTTCGGACGTGTCTCGAAAAAAGTTGAATTGCGGTGCCCTCATAACTTGGTGCTGGATCATCCGAAATCAAAAAATTAAAGTTCATTCGTTAGATAATAGTTTTCCCCAGGTAACGCTGTCGAGTTTTTTGTTTTTTCCAATTTTTTTTCATTTTTCGAACACTTTGAAGTAAAAACACAATTTTGTGGGAAAAAATCGGCTAATTTGTTATTGCAAAATAAAAATTATGAAAAAAAAAAAAACTTGACTGCGTTACCTCGTAAATAATGTGCAGAAATAGTGTTTAAAATTTCAAAAGGATCGGTGCAGTAGTTTTGGAGTTATCAGGGGCACCGACTTTGAAAACGTGAGTTGTGAATTGAATACCTTACCCCCCTTAAACCAATGCGCCTAAAAAAACTCGACAGCGTTACCTCGTAAATGATGTACAGAAATAGTGTTTAAAATTTCAAAAGGATCGGTGCAGTAGTTTTGGAGTTATCAGGGGCACCGACTTTGAAAACGTGAGTTGTAAATTAAATACCTTACCCCCCTTAATTTGTTTATTTAAAAGTTAATAAAAATCATGATTATAAACAAATAAAATTTGCTAAATATTTTTTTTTTGAAATTATAGATAATTTACTGTGCTAATTGTAAATGTGACATGTGTAGACAATTGTTTGACCTAACAAAAATAATTTTATGGGTTATTAATACCCCTGCCAGGGGTATTTACCTCACCTGCTGACTTGATGCGTTTCTTTCTTATTTCTAATTATGTATAACTAAATTAAACCAGTTAAATTTCAACGGAGTTAATCTATCCTAAAAAATTTTTATCATATTTTAATAATTTTTTGTAATAAATGTATTTTTTATTAGATACAAAATTCTGATTTGTCTGTATTTAAAATGCGATTTTATAAAAAATTATACAAAATGTCAATTCAAATATGGGATAACTTTTTTGTAAAAAAATGATGAAAAAATCAAACAGTAAAAGCAAAATGTCAAATTTGTTACCTTTGTCAAAAATACATACATGAAACGAAAAAAATCGTCTACGTTGTGAAATTTTGACCTACTGAACAGTTCTTTACATATGAAGAAGAAGCAATAATATGAAGTTTTTAGTTTTGGTTATACCTTTCCGAAAATGTTAGTTACTTGGTTATTTTAATTTTAATATCTATAAATTATTATATTGTTTCATCCGAATCTAACTAGTAGTCCCCAGACCAGTAATAAAATGGACTTCATGGTAAGAGCACTTTAAAAATCCTTTTAGGGAGTTTTTGACAAGTCTACCACGAATATTTATATAGCCATATATGAAAGCGGCGCTTTAACTCAGCCTGTCAATGTCAAATGTTTTGGGTGTCGGACTGGGCGAGCGCGTCACCTTTTTTATCGAATAAGTTTACTACAATGTTTTACATGCAATTTTTAAACATTTTGCCAGAAATGGTAAGGGTTACAGTCATGAAACCATAAGAATCAAACACATGTTTCCGGTATCGGACTAGGCGGGTTACGTGACTGTAACCACTACGATTTTTGGCACAATGTTTAAAAATTGCATCTAAAACATTATGGCAAACTTGTCCGACAAAAAAGTGACCGGTTTGCCCAGTCCAACACCCGAAACATTGACAGGCTGGGTTAAATGCGGCTTCCATATACAGTGTGTCCAAGATAAGGATCCTAAGCATGGGAATCTCAGTACCTATTGGAGATATAGCTTAGGTTAAATTGGAAAAAAGTTGTGTTTTTAAAGCTTATTTGCATGCCGTTTAAAAACTTGAAAAATTTTCATGGCCTGCTGAGATATTTGGCAAAAACCAAAATTTGACTATATCGATTTAATTTTTTCTGACTTTATTTGAAAAGATCTAAAAAAGGAATAACACTTTTTATTTGCACTTTTTAGCTACTACATGATGGTATTTTTAGATTTTATACGCGACGTTTCGTTTTCAAGAAACCATCATCAACTTTATTTTTTTATATGGCTCGAAAAAAGAACCTCCTGCATCTGATCCCATTTTTTATTACAAATTCAACGATGTATCACATTTCATATTTTAATTTTTAGTTAAAAGAAAAATTTCATTTTTTCTATTTTTTTTTTTTAAGTTATTTTTAAGTAGGCCTTGTAAACAAATGCTTGGACGTTAATACCTGTTACCGTATCTGTAACATAATTTAATATCATTATAAAATAGTATTTGTCCTTATTACCCTGTTTGTCGAGTTGTTGTTTTTAGAGCAATTGTTCGAACACGAAGTTTTTTTGTTTTTCTTAAATCATGTGTAACAGGACATATCCTTTTTAAATAAACATTTAAATATTTTTGGTAATAATTTAAGTGAATAAAACAAAAAACGAAAAACCCCATATAAAAATAAAATGACAAAACTACCTTGATTTTAAAAGTTTCAAAAGTTAAACTTTAAATTCTGAAAACATAAAATTTTATCGCTACTTTTCGTACACGCTCGATATTTCCGATCATCAAAGTCTAAAGGCAGAAATCCGGTTCAGAATTATTATAAAGCGTTGGAAACTGAACATAAAAGCCCTGATTTGAAACATACAATTTGCATGAAATATGGATCGATAAATATTGAAAGACAATTTCCATTTAACAAATTGTTTTATGAACGTTAGGTATTATGTTTCATCTAAAAAATTTTATCAGTAAAACTTTAAATAAGCTTTAGGAATGCTATTTGGCTTCATTGCTATAAAAGGTAAGTACACAATAAAACGCAACAGTTTTTAGGTAATATTGCATAATTCTCTTCGGATTCCTGTTCTGTTTTTTTTTAACACGCTTTTATTAGCTTGGGTTGTAACTATCTATCTGGCTGCCTATGTAACGGAATCTTTGAGCCTAATTTTAACCAACTTCCAGCTATTCGATTTTTTTGAAACTTTGCACACGTATTAAGGACCCATGACAATGCAATAATCTGCAAACAGTATCCCTTTATCTTTTTTTAATCGCCAGGAAAAAAATTCCATTATATTATAAAAACAACACCTAGGATGCCATCTGTTGGAAAAATTTCAAACTTTGCTATTAAATGAAGAAGAAATTTTTTAGTGGATTGCAAAATGTTGGCAACGGTCCAAACATTGCCTGGATTGCCATCTGTTGGCAAAATTTGAAACTTTGCTACTTAATGAAGAAGAAATTTTTTAGTGAGTTGCAATCTTTTGCAAATTTTAAAATTTGCTACCATTGTCATTTCATAGGGGGCTGGTTATTTTCTTTTTGCTGCTTAATTAAATAGTATGTTCTAATTTACTGTTATATTAAGAATTTTGTGCAATATAACGAACTAAAAATGAAAAATAATTAATAGTTTAAAAACACTAAAAAACACGCTTTTATATGCAACCGAACTAAAAATTAAAAAATAATTTTTCATTAAAAAAATATTTTCACTTCATAGTAAAAAGCGTGGGGTGCATTTTACTATTTTTTCATAACTTTTCCATCATAGATATTGGCAAATATAATAATTATAACATTTAATATATTAAGCACCCCACGCTTTTTACTATGAAGTGAAAATATTTTTTTAATGAAAAATTATTTTTTAATTTTTAGTTCGGTTGCATATAAAAGCGTGTTTTTTAGTTTTTTAAACTATTAATTATTAATTTAATATTACTGCACCTAAATTTGTAAACTTAATCCGATAAAAAAAAATTAACAACAACATACTTACGAGGTAATTTATTAATCGATCTCAAAATTAAAGACGGTGATTTTACATAATAAAGTAAAGTTACTGCTTTTTATAATTTGTTTTTAAGTTGTCTTTGGTTTTTAGGTTACAACCCCTTAAGGTTATATTTTTTTAATGCTTGTTTTTTTTATTTTTTGGTTTAGCCTTAATAAGGGGGCCGGTGTATTTTGTACACCAATCCCAAAAAAACATCAACATTTGCTTTAAAAACGGATTTCTATTTCTACGAATCTATGTATCTTAGCAAAAGGATATCGTTGGTGTGCTGTGATGGTCTTAGTTAAAAATAGTATTTATGTAGTTGTAACATATCGATATTAGTTTGTTAATGGTAATTTAAATACACCGCGCGACTAGTATTAATGTAAGTATTATCTGACTAAGTATTTTATTATTGTTTTTTACTTTATTCTGTAAAATTAAAGTGGTATTATAAAAAGTATACAAATACATATTAAACTTTGCCTTCAAGGGGCCAAAGATCAGTAAAAATTCCAAAATGTTGACCGTCGGTGTCTATTAAATAATTTTGATTTGTTTTTATTTTTCATAAATATCTTGCTTTAATAAATTAAAATTAATAATTAACAAGTTAAAAAAATTAAAAACATATTTTGTATAAAACACGGAATTTGTTGCACATATTTGCAAAAAGTTGCTTTCAACACTCAACTTTTCAATGGTGTATTTAATACACCACGCGACCAATTATGGTAAAATTCTCTACGCGCCTAATTAAGGGTTAACCCACAGCCTTCTTAAACTCTGAGCCGTGAAGAAGAAATCTGGCAACACAGCACAGTAGGAATGTCAAGTAAAGTTTAAAAGTAAACAGAAACAAGTTTAAACGATGGCTTAAAAGATTTTTTTGTTTTTAAAAGTTAAATCGTAGCGCATATTTATTATGTATAAAAAAATAAATAATTCATTGTTATATTTAAAAAATAGGATCAGTGCCAAGATGTTATTCGTTGTTTTTACGTTTAAATGTGCGCGAACAGTAGGTGCGTATGGCGTACATTATGCCACGAACGTGTTGCGTTTCGGGCTGCAAAACGAATTACCCCAGTTATATTAAAACAGAGGGTTATCAAACAACATTTAATTTCCCCATAAACGATGAAATTAGAAAAGCCTGGTTGTGCGCTATTGACCGGATAAATGTTTTTTTTTAAATTAAAAGTAAAAGTAGTACCTATACGGTAAATAGTATGGTAGGTGGTAGAGGAGCTTTCCTCGCCTGAGGAGGTACCACCCCACTCACCCTTTAAAGGACCCGTAAAGTCCTAACGGACGTTTCGGGTTCTGGGTAAGTGAGTCAGTTTTCCTTCTTCCTTCTTTTTTCTTTTCTTTTTTTTCCTTTCACCCCAAAATTATGTAAAAATGATGGCGGCACACCCGGGAGTAAAACATTCCGGAGGTAAAATACCCCTCCATTCGGATTTCCGGGCGAGGGGTGCATCCGGGGGCCTTCATCGAAAGGTTTAATTTCCTTTGCAAATATATGTGGGGTTAACACCAATATTAACTCCGTTCACCATCACCTTGAGTCATCTAAGCCCCACATACTGTTTCTAACGGAGACACAAATAAGTT
This sequence comes from Listronotus bonariensis, assembly GCA_014170235.1. NCBI lineage: Eukaryota > Metazoa > Arthropoda > Insecta > Coleoptera > Curculionidae > Listronotus > Listronotus bonariensis. Next base: position 92,588 of record JACEGR010001768.1, on the reverse strand, counting down.
CTAAAACTTCAACCAGCCACCTTCTCTTTCCAGGCTACGAACTTATTTCGTCTTTTCGCCCACATGGGGGCGTGTGTGCTTACATTCGCAACGATCTGGCTTGTGCTCGAGTTTCTAATCTTGAATCGGGTAGATGTAGATGTCCTTTGGCTCAAACTTTCCCTTAGGTCTTCTACTAAATTTATCTGTTGTTTGTACCGATCTCCATCTGACAATTCCTATGTCGAATTCTTTGACTTTCTTTCAACAAAGATCGACAGTATCATTTCCCAGTTTCCAATGGCGGAAGTAATCGTGCTTGGCGATTTCAATGTCCATAATAAGGATTGGCTAAGCTCTTCAAAAACTGACCCTCAAGGCAGAGCAGCCGAAATCTTCGCAGTCAGTAATTCTCTTACCAACCTTATTATGACTCCTACCTACTTTCCTAGAGTGCCAAATTATAGCTCAAACCCCTTAGATCTTTTTCTTACTTCTAACCCTGAACTTTATGAAGCATCTGTTACTGCCCCTCTAGGTCGCTCAGATCATGGCTTTGTTACTGTATCTTACTCTGTACACCCTGAGGTAAATGAATCCATGCCACCACGCACCGTATGGCACTACAACTCAGCCGACTGGGATGGCCTTAGGGACTTTTTCGCCACGTACCCTTGGGACACTATCTGCTTTTCTTCCCAGGATCCATCCGAAATCTGTAACCAACTGACCGAATCAATTCTATTGGGCGTTGAAACCTATGTACCTCACACCAAGAAAACCATCAAACCCTCTAATCACAAACCTTGGTTCACTAAAACATGTGACAAAGCTAGAATTTTAAAAGTTTAGGCTCACAAGAAGTTTCTACAGGATCCTAGTCCAGAAAACCGACTGGCCAGCATTGAAGCAAGAAACCACTACCACCAAACAATCTCAAACGCCAAGGACTCCTTTGATAACCGTATAAAAAACAAAGTATTTTCTTGCTCAAATGGCAGCAAATCCTTCTGATCCTTTGCCAAAAACATCAGTAGAAATTTCTGTACCAGTTCTTTTCCACCATTAACTTTGGAAGATGAAATTATTTCTACATCTAAAAGAAAGGCCGAACTATTTGCTAAACAATTTGCTGCCAATTCAACCCTTCATCCACCTGTCAATCATCCAATTCCAACTGTTCCCCCAATTCCTCACAAAATGCCCAATATTATTTTTAAGGTAAAACACATTAAGCGTATTCTTTCTTCTCTTAACACCAAGAAATCGTCTGGGCTAGATGGAATACAGGCAATCGTTTTAAAAAAATGTGCTCCTGAACTTGCACCTATTTTAACCAGGCTCTTTCGAATTTCTTATGAAACGGGTATTTTTCCAGACAGCTGGAGAGCTGCACGTGTCTAGCCTATTCCCAAGAAAGGATCTAAATCTCTTCCATCCAACTATAGACCCATTTCACTCCTCTCAATGCTTTGTAAAGTAATGGAGAAATCCATTAACTCGCAAATTCTTAGGTACTTAGAAAAACATAAAATTTTACATGACAGGCAATACGGATTTCGTCACAAGAGATCTACAGCAGATCTTCTTTCCTTCGTTTCACACACTGGAACAAGTCTCTTGAGTTTCTAGGTGAGTCCCAGATCGTTGCTCTTGATATATCTAAAGCTTTCAACCAAGTCTGGCATGACGCACTTCTTAATAAACTTCCCTCCTACGGTCTTCCAACTAAACTCTGCTCTTGGCTCTCCAGTTATCTTTCTAATCGACGTATATCAGTCATTGTTGATGGCCACTCTTCAAGCTTTTACGAAATTAATGCTGGAGTGCCACAGGGTTCAGTACTAGCACCAACTTTGTTTCTTCTTCACATCAACGACCTTCTTTCTTCCACAACCAATCCCATTCATAGTTATGCTGACGATAGTACCCTTCACTCCACTTTTCAGGTTCCCAAACCAATCTCTCAACCCGACTTGGAAAGCAAACGCAGGGCGATGCAGATATCTCTTTCACAGGATCTCAATTTGATATTGGATTGGGGCGCCAAAAATCTCGTTCAATTTAATGCATCCAAAACACAATCGTGTTCCTTGTCGCGAAAAAATCATCAAACACTCATCCTTTGCTTATGAGTGGCCAGGTTTTGCAGAGCGGGGACACATTTAACCTTGTGGGCGTCACATTTGAGAATAACCTTAACTGGCATAAACACATTGTATCTATAGCCACCGCGGCTTCAAAAAGCTTGGATTTCTTTTCCGAGCCAAAAGTATTTTTCTCCTTCCAATTTATACACTTTGTATGTGTCCCAAATTCGACCCTCTCTGGAATATTGTTCTCATGTCTGGGGAATGGCATCCCCTACAACCCTCAGCATTCTTGATGCCATTCAAAGAAGGGCTGTTCGTCTTATTAATGATCCTTTACTTACTCAAAGACTTCCTTCTCTTGCCCATCGTCGAGCTGTGGGAGATCTATCGCTCTTCTATAGATACTTTTACGGCTTCTGCTCCGACGAATTGTCCAGTATAGTCCCTCCTCTTGCAGTTCCCAACAGAGAAACTCGTGGTGCCGCGCGTATGCATCCCTATACAGTTCAATTGGACAGGCCCCGAACTTCCCATTTCGTTCGTTCTTTTATCCCTAGAGTTTCTAGACTGTGGAACCTGCTGCCAGAGGAGGTCTTTCCTTCCCCCAAATCTTCAAGTTTTTAAGTCCCGTGTTAACAAACTTCCTCTTACCCTGCTTAAGACACCCACGGTACGTTAGTATTTAGGCTTTCAGCCTTCGTGGATTGTCCCAAGATAAAAAAAATGGACAAATATATTTTACGGGCTACTAATTAATTAAGTGTGTTATTAGAAAATTGGTTTAATTTGATATCAATAGTCTGTATAGTGCACCAAAAACAATTATTTACCCCAAGCAATATCCTAAGGACTAAATCAACTAATGCGCATAAATATACTGGTAAGTTCACCAAAAATATTATTTATATAGATATTCTGAAAGTTATTTACCTAAGGCGGTTTTAGGGTAAATATAGTGCAAAACCTAATTTAAAGCGTTTGTTATTTTAAAAGTGCATCTTATGTAATACAAATTAGGCTTTTATATTTATAACTAAACACACATGCTTTTAATTCATTTTAAGTATTGCAAATATAAGTAAATAATAAATGTTTAGTTAACTTTAAAAAGCTACATTGGTCTGTTCGTAAAAAATACATAAAGCGGGGTAGAAAACATCATAACAATTTGAAATTTTTAAATCCTTACCAACAAATTTGTATAAGGCAAAAAAGTTCCTGATAAGTTTTGCAGACACATTATTGCTTTTAGGGCAACTATAGTATTTAAAATTATACCTATATGTTGCCTTAAAACATCCTAAAAAAATTAATACCTATATTTTGTTTAAAACACCTAAAAAATTAATTATATTTAGCATGTAATCTATTAGGAACTCATTTCAATATTCCTACTGTACAGTGTTGTTTGCAACGTTGCCTTTCTTACTTCTCGGCTCAGAGTTTAAGAAGGCTGTGGTTAAGCCCAAACCGATTTGACTTTTATTAAAAACGTAGCCTTAATTAATTACACTTAATCATTTTAGTAATAATTCACATTGATTGTGTGCCAATAAAGGACTCATTGCTTACATTGAAAATTCCACCCCATTATTTTTTGACCAACCAATTGTATAGATTTCAGTTACGTTACCATGACAATCCAAGTATTTTACGAAAAAATTTTCGTCTGGGGTACCCTGAAATGAATTATAGTGGACATTTTTTGACATAATCATAAAATTTGTTTTTACGGCATGCCTGTCGTCCAATAAATAAATTAAAAAAATGTTATTTTTACCAGTTGTAGTATCGTAAATGTACCATGTACCCTAATATGAAAAAATCAACTGTTTAAAGTCCCTAAATGACATTGGTATAGATAAATAAATTAGATAACTTTTTATTGCGTGTTATACAAAATACAAATTTGTTTACGTTTGTCAATTTAAAATGTAATTTATGTTACCTACATATATATGTACATAATTTGTCTTTAAAAAGATACAAAATTACAATCCCTATCACAGATTATTTTATTATATTATTACCAAATAAAAAAATACCTAATTTTACAAAAATCTGGTTCACATAAACAAAACCAGAAATCATTTAAAATTCTGTATATTATATGGTGCATTTTGCAAATTTAACAACCCTACTAAAGCACGTATTCTTCATTGTTTTTGTTTTAGACGGCAACAATAGCGGCCCATAATAATTTACACCGTATTTGTTATGGGCTTACCACAAAGAAAAATATTTTATTATTTGTTTAATTTCTCGTATTGTATCCATGGGTGCTTTCCTGTAAAACATAACTATTATTATTTTAATTTACATACCTTAAACATGTAGGTATAGACATTAGGCTTATAGACATTCATTGAAGGCAAAGTCAACAAACCATGTATTTAAATATGTCAGAAATATCATCTCTATAACCCCTATCAAATATTATACTTTTGCTGTAAACCAAAAACTCTGCTCATTCCAGGTACATGTCTCCACCCAATAAGACCGTATTTACAATGTGACATAAAGAGTGAATGATTTGCCAATTACAACTACAGTTAGTGAAATAATATCTTAGGACTAGAGTAGCAGAAGTAATTGAAGAGCAAATGAAAGCTAGATAAAAGTCAAAAAAAATAAAAATATACTTTTTTACCAACTGTAGTAATATAAATTTAATATAATATAAAAGAGTAAACAATGTTGGACTTCAAAATTATATACATTTGCAACTACAATTAGTTATTTTTTAAGATCGTATCAAAGACAGAAATTTAAAAGAATATTAACCAATTTGTGTGAAATTTTCCTACCGAATACCACATATGCTTAAATGTTTGTATTATATTTTTAAAAAATTATCACAATATTCGATATCTTAAAACTAATAAGCCGTTATAATAGAGCAAGATCCCAGGGCCTTCAGACCTTTCTTATTTTCTCAGAAATAAATTATAATAAATAATGTAGTGCCAGTATATACCATGCGTGTATTCATATTTTCTAGCTTGAGCCGAGGGCCAATTTACAGGTACAGGTGCTAAAGGTAGATAAAAATAGTACTTACTTTTTTTTAAATCTTAGTGCTGATATTTATGCATATTTTATAAAAGGTTATTAAAAATTCATAAAGAATACTTGTTTGATACCAGACTCATTATGGCTGCCATAATTTATACCAGGCGCTCTGACAATTCAAAAAAATAATAATATAACTTTACTTACAATCGTAGTCTTGATTTTTATATATAATTCTTAGGAAACTAATTTAATAATAATTTTTGCAAGGAGGCAGGCCAATCAGAGGGGCCTAACACTTCCCGCAGACACACACAAAGGCTTCCTATGTATATGAACTCGATCGTGATTGTAGATAGTTTTTTACCATTTGTTATTAATAATTTAATCAATAATCTAATCGGTCTTCAGTAATAATAAAGAATAATGTTCACATTTATTAATACCAATAATTACTAGAGGACAATGGAACATTTTTAAGTGTTTAAACGTCCTTTGCATACACGCATGGTATATACTAGCACTATATTATTTGATATAATTTATTTCTAAGAAAATAAGAAAGGTCTATGGGCACAAGGATTTTAAACTATAAGTTACTTTAGGTAAAAACATTATTTATTTAATGTTAAACTGACAGCCTCAGTATACTGCGATACCTACTTACCTCGTAGCTAGTGGTTATCAAACTAAAAATAACTTATCGGATTTTGCTTTGGCAAAGAATTTATAACAAGCAAATAAAAAATTAAACTTTAAGGAGCTATAAGCCAAAGGCCATTGACATTTTAAAAGATAATATACCGGGTGTTTTAGATAGGTGGTTCCCCTTATAACTTTTACTTTTTAAGATTGAAAAATAAAATATGGTATCTGGTTATTTGACATTAATTTAGATTGGCTAAAGTATTCACTAGTTTTTAAGTACTTCCGGTTTAACCAGAAATGACTGTTACTTTTAAATTTTAAATGTCACTACAGAAAAATTTGATCTTATTTAAATAGAATATAACACTCTGAATACAACGACACCTCACATGTCAATTTTTGACACTGCTGTTAAAAATGTATTGTATGTATTGTTTTAAATTTCTATCTAGAGTGTCATGATATGGCTTTAATGATTTTTTTTGTTAAGTAGCCATGGAAAAAACAATTAATCATCTTTTGTTTTTACGTACTTCTCAGGGCGAGGTCAAAGTTGGCAAAATCTTATTCATGGTCATAACTCATTTCAAATGCAACGAGGGTAGCTCGTTAGCATATCCTAAAAGAACATTTTATTCCGATTTATTTGGTACCACAGAAGCTGTATTTTGGAAAAGGTTTTTATCCAAATTATCGATTTATGACAACATTATAAATTTATTATGTGTTCTGTCGACAAATTCTTACTTAAAATACCGTCTATGTGGTACCAAATCGCTATAGCATGCTCTTTTAGAATATGCGAATGAATCACTCTCGTTTCCTTTAAAAATTATTAGGTATGACCATAAAAAGGATTTTGCATCCTTTTTTTTAATGGCGTCTTGACTCAAAATAAACAGTTTAGCCTAATCATGGCACTCTTTTTTTCTGACAGCATAAGTGTCAAAAAATGACAAGTGAGGTGTCATTGTATTTAGAATGTCATGTTCTATCAAAATAAGATAAAAATATACCGGGGTGCCATTTAAAATTTAAAAGTAGCCGTCATGTCTGGTTAGTTCTGGTTAGTAACCGGAAGTAATGGAAAGCACGCGAATTAATGAACCGATCCGCAAATATGTTAAATAACTAGATAGCAAATTTATTTTTCTATTATTAAAGATAAACAAGTTATGGTAGCACCCACAGGTGAGAAACACCGGTATTAGGTTAATATAATTTTATTATGTGAAATCACCGTTTTAAATCACCATATAAATTTTGGTTGCCTTTATTATCTTTAAAAAAATTACTTATTTCCCTTCTTGTTAAGCCTATAAAGCTTTTAATTGGGATACTGTTGTAGAATTGGAATACATTCTTTAACTGCATAAAATATGTCTTTTGTTTACCTTAGTCTTCTGTAGAGCATAAAAAAATGTTTAAGACAAACTCTAAGAGACACACTCATTATTTAAATATATATTTTTTATTATTCTTTGGGTTTATTTTAAATAACGATTAACCTTCTTATACTACTATACTATGGTACTGCTATAATACAAGTGTAGGAATTTATAGATAAATATATATTTTTTCATTTTTAATTTCTTTAGAAACACTGACGACTTTATCAATCCAATAATGATAACAACTCATTAGAAAGGACTTGAAGCTGCCTTATTTTAATACTATTTACTACAGATCTTTTTACAAAAGATGTGTAGTAAAAATGATATATTGAACGCTCGATTTTTAACGTAATTAAATCTTTTTAATTAAATAAAGTTTATAATGATATAAAGCAACCTATCTTTAATAAAAAAATTAGGTTAATATTTAAGGTTATAAGATAAAATAAAAAAAATCTTTAGGCTCAAAACAGACGGAGTGGTTTTGCCAAGTCGGCGGTCGAGTGGGCGACAAAGCGGTGCAAAATACACAAATTCGACGCCTTTATGGTATTAGTATATTACAAAACAGAAAAAAATGCGTTTTTTTACAAAAAAAAGTATTTTTGTTTTAGGAAAATACAGTCGCAAATTTATTTTCTTAAATATATTAATTCTCAAAAATAATTAAAATTGTATATTAGAACATATGTTCACATATTTCTTTTTCTACTTTTGGTCTATGTTTAATTCGCTGTAGAGTTACTGGACATCCCGTATATTTTTTAAATTAAAATTTGTCTCTTTCCTTTTAATATTTACCAATTACCGATCCAGAATAGCAATTCAGAAGCGTTACCATATAAGATATTTGCTCTACGGCACCTATTTATACTTTTAACACTTTATATTGAGAAAAAATTAGAAATTAACCACTGTTACTAACTGGTTAGACCAATAAAATTTTATTTTCAGTTATAACCAGGGTTACTCACGTTTTAAACCAATGTTATACGTTTTTCGTACAGGTGTCTTTCTTTCTTAATTTGCTTGCTTAAGTGCTCAAAGTATAAACTTTTTAGATTTTTAATTGCCATAGACGATCGAAGTCGCTCATCTTTTTATTGAACTTTTCCTTTTATCTAGAGTTTTATCAAATAAATCAATTATTTGCTGTCTTTCATCTATTGAAAAGAAGGACCTTTCTTTTGAAATGAATTTACATCTTTATTAAACACAATATATTTTTAACACAGTTTTCTTTAAATTTAAATTTTGTTTTTGTATTTTACCCCCAAATCTTTAAATTCTTGTTTTTATTTAATTTTTAAAGTTTATTTTGCATACAAATTAGTAAAATCTCAGAAATTAGAAATTATAAATATCGAATGTTAAGAGTTATATGGTCATTTTTCTAAATATACACTGAACCATAATATTAGCGCACAATTTAAGATTTGCCATAGCTTTGCAGTTATGTAGTTTTTGAACCTATAGTCAAATTTAATTAAAACTTTTTAGGCACACTTTTATAAATTCTATCAGGATTTTAATTTTTATTTAACGTTACATATTTATATTGTACAAGATCTAATAAGAACTGTATGCTTTTTATCAAAAATTCTAAACACTTTGAAGGCCTTACGGGCAATTGTTACACATTGCAATTAACATCAGACTTTAGCCTTATGTCTCGTCAACATTTGCGTGTTTAATTTATTGTTCTATTTTTACTATTTAATAACATATACCGTTCTATAACTTAACATGTTCTTATTTATAAATTACTTTATTTAATCTTTAAAAAGCCAGAAATTAAAGCAAAGTGTTAGCAATAGGTTAATGTCAACTGCCAGAGTGTAGACTTGTTTTACATTTTATTTTAGTTTTTGTGCTTTGGGTAAAAATGAAACGAAGGAGCTCGGACAAAGCAGACCTAATAACAACATCCATTTAGAACCGTTTCATTAGATATTTTAGTGCAACTCAGAGCAATTCATATCCTACATCCTAGTTATGAAACAGTAAGAAGATGTCTTGCAGACCTAAAATTGTACATAAGACGACCAGCAATAGCACCTTCATTAGGCGCAGAGCATAGTGGAGCTAGACTGTAGTTTGCCCGGAAACATCTAAATTGGAATGTTAAAAACTGGGAACGCGTTTTACTTACTGACGGATTTAGGTGTAGGGGTCGAGGCGTTAGCCAGGGGGCGTGTATTTTAGTGTCCTTGGTACATTCCCAGTTGATATGGGTCTTAACGGCGGACAACAGCACACCAACCTCAAGATCTGCGTGCGTAGTGTAGAGCTACATTTTACAAGGGGTGCCCCTGTTCTTGACTGAAAACGCCCGATCTAGTTTCGGTCTCTTCGAAAAAAGCCACAAAATACTGGGAAACACAGCGTCGAAACCGTCGGTGGAGCCTGAAGCTCATGAGGATACAACCGGACATCTAACTTTCCGGGATCCCTGTGAACTTTTGGCTCTACCGATGTATTGCAGACACTTGCCCAGTACACACCTTACAGTATTTTTACTAGAGATAAGGGCATAAGTCCATTGACTAGCCAAGTGCATGACCAAGGGGAGCTTGGTCACTACTATTGCGGACTCCGGGAACCAGGCGACACCCGGTTTAACTAGCCTTCCTGTTGCAAGCAGGGCACTGCTACAGGTTACTGTTATTTTCTCCGCTACTCGTGGGACTTACATGGACCAAACAAAAGAAACTTAGGGAAGTGCTTCCTCAAAAGCACAAGAAGGGAACGCCTCAGCCGCCCTTACAGCACCGTCTGGTTCAGGGGACATCCAGGAGCCACACCAGACGAAACACTCTACCCTCACTGTCTTAAAAGAAAGATATCGACATCCTCATTCAGATGAAAACAGAGGTCGCACAGCCGTCCTCAGAAATACAAAAAGCTGAAGTAAGGAAGAGAAGCTGAGCAAACCTCTTGAGTCCCTAAAAGTAAAGAAACAGGGGAAGCTGAACTCGGCGGCGCTACCAAAAAAAAAAAGGTTTAAATACCTTAGGCGCACCAAATTAACTAAGAAAGAAGCATATAAAAGGGCTGCTAGTCCAATCAATCCACTATCAACCGTCAAATGATCTAAACGGGTCCAATCGGAAGATGGCACACCAGAGGGTAAAACCTTCAAAAAACCAAGAAATCAATTTACCATTTAATATTGGATTGGGGCGCTAAAAATCTCGTCCATTTTAATGTATTCAAAACACAATCATGTTCCTTGTCGCAAAAAGATATTAAATACTTATCCTTTACTTACGAGCGTCCAAGTTTTGCAGAGCAAAGACACCTTATATTATGTGGGTGTCACATTTGAAAATAACCTATACATATTGTATCCATAGCCATGGCAGCTTCAAAAATCTTGGATTTTTGGTTGGAGTTTGGTATTTTTCCCCAATTTATACACTTTATATGTGTCCCAAATTCGAGCTTCCTTAGAATATCGTTCTCATATCTAAAGCATGGCGTCCCCCACAACCCTAATCATTCTTGATTTCATTTAAAAAAGAGCTCTTTGCCTTATTAATGATCCTTAACTTGGAGATAAGCTTTCCTTTCTCGCCCATCGTCGGGCTGTAGGGGATTTATCGCTTTTTTATAGGTACTTTCATTGCTTCAACTCTGAAGAATTATCCACTATTATTCCCCTACTCACGGTTCTCAACAGAGAAACTCGTGGTGCCGCACTATACGGCCCAACTAGACAGGCCCCGCACTTCCCACTTTGTTCTTTTATCCCTAGAGTTTCCAGAATATGGAACCTGTTGCCCACGGAGGTCTTTTCTTCCCCCCACCCTTCCAAAAATATTCAAGTATTTAGGTTTCGTGTTGACAAGCTCCCTCTTACCTCGCTTAAAACACCCACGATACGTTAGCATTTAGGCTTTTAGACTTCGTGGATTGCCCAAAGATAAAAAGAATAAAAATAGCTCTTTTATGCTTTTTCAACCGTTGCAACAGTATCAATGGGCAATTAAATTATGTCAACAAAAGTGCTTCTTTTTATAGGCATACGCCTGTGCAATAAAGGTACCCTTTAAGTATTTTTTTTTTTGTGAAAACTGATTATGACTAAAATCTTATTATTTATACTGCAGGCAAGGTCTTTTCTCTCATTTTAGAGTTTTCACCTGTGACTCATGAGTCGTCACCCATTAGCTAATCGCTGGGGTCCTTTAAACAACATAATCATGTCTTTTGGTGGTACCCCAAAAAACCAATGAAATCCGGCTTTTAGGCTTATCAGAGTTTCTAAGGATTTAACGGCCTGCGTCGTTGCTTACTTAAAATAGGCATCCTCAACTTTTTATTACTTTTAGCACGAATATCTAATAAATATTTTGGTAAAAGTATACATAGTAAACACCTTATGAACAATTCATATCTTGTTACTCAAATTTAACGCGATTTCTTGATACCTTCCACCATCTTCTGTGTAAGTGTAGACAAAAAGTCTCATAAATATTTTTTAGTTTGGTGTAAGAGATCACTGACATTTAGGAAAGAACAAAATTTTTCAAATGTCACTAGCTTTGCGTTATCATTTTAATTCTCGAGTCACGATTCCTAAAGCAATACTCGTATACAAAACGAAAGTACATTAATGTATTAACAGCAAAATATAAAAACTGCACTAGGTTTAAATGGATTTTGTGCTGTCTTTTAAAGTTAAAAGACGTTTAAAATTTTATTATGTTGACGAGCTTTCAGTTTATATTTATTATTATTCAAGTCCTAAAAATTTACATACAAAATTTTTACATCTTGGTACACAATACCTATACCTAAACTATTTTTGCAGCGTTTACTGTATATCTTGTAATACAGATTAAAACAGACCTAAATTGCTATAAAAATAAAATACTTATGTGCACGCCGCGCCGCAGCTTAACATAATTGTTTAAATAAATAGCAAGGATTTTAAATAATAAGGATAAAATTAATTTAGTTTGATGACTATATTGGACTATAGTCTTGAAAATATTACATAAAGTTATTACTGAATAAAAAGTTTTTTTTTTGTCCATGGGACGAACTTTATGGAACGTAGTGCTGTAGGTATCTTCCGGATTTTAATTCAATAGCTATATTCTCGCGACATTTTTAAAATCCGATGCGTACCGTCCGGACCTATGTGCGATGCTCCATTAACTTTCAGTATTTTATTCCGTTCCATACCGTCCGTCTGATGCCGATGTATGTGTGCGTACCTTAGACGACCTATTTTATGCATAAAAAGTATTATTGTAAGTTATTCCCTTTTAAGCCATCAAATATGTATTTTAGATGTTTCGACGCCACCACTACAAAAGAATTATTTTTGTATAAATTTTATTTATATATTATACCATTATACAATATAGAAGCTAAAAGATGTTATGTAAAAGCTTTAAAAAATGAAAGTAAACAAAAATAAAAGAGTGTATTTAAAATTTTAACTTTGCAAACATCCAACTTTAAGGTTCTTATACCCTAAACCTAATGGTGATATGAGCGTTTAGTCTAAAAGGATATCTACATAACAATTTAACGGGTATATTTTGTAAAAGTTGAGCCGGGTTCTTTGTCGAAGAAAGTTTGCTTAATGATTAAAGTAATTATTTAAACTTAGTAAAATTAAAACAGTTAATTACTTAATATGAATAAAACCCAATTTGTAAATTTCTTTAATCGTGACTAAAGTTATGTAAACTCTACCAAAAAAAATGATTTTTTTGTTAAAATAAAAACACATTGTAACAAACATTTTTTTCTCGACCCAATTTTATGTACACTTTGCTAATTTATGCTAAAATGGCGTCGTTTTATACAAAAGTATAAATATTACGGATAAATTTATATAGGCAGTGTCATAACCTTTTTAAAAATGCAATGAAATAAATGAAACCTAAGAAAATATTTGTCCAAAACTATTTAATAAAATCTATGTTATACAAAATACCACACAACCAAAGGGCTTCTGGCTTTTAAAGCTTTTAAAATATTTTTGCCACTAAAATAGAGGAAATATTAAAACCAGTTGGCCAAACTTGGACTTTATTTTCATATAATTAATGAAACGTTGCTCTCAAAGCCAGAACAAAAGCTTTAGAGCTTATATAGATAGCATAAATTAGCGGAGATAGAAGCTAATTAATAAAATTAAATACTCAGTGAATATAATAATAGGATTAGCGTTTTCATTTTAAAAAATAAAATAATTAATTATATTACATTTATAATAGTGTCTTCATAAAAACTTTTTTTTCATTGGCATAAAAACCATTTATATATTTTTATACAGATTCTGTTTCCTTTAAAAATTACTAAATGGCGGAAAGACTAAAATGCTTGCTGGTATTTTACAAAAAATAAAAATGTACATTATTTTTTCAGTTATTTATTTTTAACTTCCTCACAAATGTTTTAAGTTTAATGATTTTATTACCACAATTGGAAAACTACATAAATTAATATAGTATTAATAATTTTGTCTTCCTTGGTAGCGCTAGGGTCAAATTACATTGACCGTACCCAGGTGGTTCGACAAAGAATCCCCAGCCAGGAAGATATTTTTAGGTAGTAGTTATTTAAAAATAATGTCCGTGGTGGTACTACCGCGTTTTCTAAAAGGTGCTGTAAAATGCAAATTCTGCAACTTTCAGTGCTTGGACACCGTTAACGGAACAGGGGAAAAACTGGGTTAAACATCTAATAACCCTACACCTACGGTACTTTGGTACTTAGGCGTTAGCCTTCGGGGGCTATCACTTAAAGATAAAAGAAAAACTTTTTCTGGACTGACAAAATTATGACTACCCCACCTCTTATTTTACACTTTTCTGTTAAAAGCAGTTAACGTAAGGTAATATAAAAATAAAAAAGTTGCATTTTTAGGAAAATTTACAAAAGAAACTTTTAATTAGCTTAATTTTGAAAATTATTTTCAGAGAAAACAACTAAGATAGTATTTCTAGGCTTAAAACAGACACAGCGGTTTTGCCGAGTCGGCAAGCCGAGTCTGAGACGCCTTTATGTCAGGCCTCACACTGATAAAAATGTTTGAGGGGAAACGTTTTTTACAAAAAATTTGCACCGCGTCGCTTCAACCCCTTAACCTCCTTGGCCACCACCACAAACGTCTTAAAGAAGGAAGGTCGACTGATACATAATTTTAAAGCTTCTGACAAGTATGTTATAACCCTAGAATATAAAGATAGTTCCTTCACCTAATACGAAGTGGCGGTACTTTAAATATTACCTGATAACCTGATTTAAATGGCTATATTTTCAAAACTAATAAACTTAGATATGCTTAATAGGGTCTTTTCTTAAAGCTCTTTAAATCTTTTTAATTGTAATAAAATTTACAAGGTGCTTCATTAAAAAATATATACTTTTTGTCCGACCGTGTATATTATTACAAGTATTACAATTTTTAATATTTCTATTTTTTTTTAATACTTTTCTTACTATATCTAACCTTATTAGGTTTGGAAATATGGCCATTTAAATCAGGCACCCAGGTAATATTTAATTTTTTTTTAATTTAAATTATTTTATATTCTAGGTTTATAAACTACTCGTCAGGAACTTTAAAATATTGTATTACTCGACCCCCTTACCATTTAAAAATTTTGAAGTGGTGAATCTGGTGGTTAAGGGTGCCGTTTATTTTTTGTGAAAACGTTTCCCCAATAAATATCTTGATGAAGGTATTTTGGCAATTTTCTCAAATCTGTCTCTTTTAGCAGACAACTTGAGTTGTAAGTTTTTAAATGAACACCCTGTATAATAAAGGAGTTTTAAAGTATACTGAGGACATACAAATTACAAGACGCTGTACAATTGGTTGTTTTATTAAAATGAGTAATTAAATAGAATTTAATTTACAACTAAATACCCACAATGTAAATGTTTAGTCCTTAAACTAACTTTAAAGAAAAGCAGCATTTAAAAAACAAGCTTTAATTTATATGTGTTATGCCGAATTTTTGTATTTGGCATAATTTAAATTTTGCCTTATTCGCGAAATAAGCTGTTCTATGACATTGGGGTGGGCATATATAAAATATTATTTAGTCTAATAAAGCTTTAGTAAGTAAACAATTTTGGTAATAGACCCAAAGTCTCTATCTGTCCCTATTTTTGTGTTACTTACACATACCGCCCTTTAAAATTATTTTTAGGTAATAATTTAATTTATTTGCTAAAAAAAATCTAAAATACTGTAATAATAACCAACTAAAATAAATGTTCAAAGTGCCTTCCGTTCTGGTCTAAGCATAAATTAACACGCCGTTTAAAGTTTCTTTCACAATTCATTTTCTTCGTTAGTAGCGGCTTTTGACCGAGTTTCTTTCTTATAGAAAACGCTTCCCGTCTCAATAATTCTTGCAAGAAGTGTTCTAAAACACTTTTCGTCAGGAGCTCTTCTCTCTGGGAAACGAGCCGCGTAATTCCTTCTAGCCAGAAAACAATTTTTTTCACTTTCACCAAGTGCAAACACCATATCAACCAACTCATCTTTGCTAAACTCCATATTTATAATACCCAAAGAAAGTAAGTACAACAGCAAGCAAATAAATAATACTTGACAGTTTGAAACTGCCAAAGTTGTTTAAACAAAAATCTGTCTAAGCCTACTATGAACTTTTAGTAGGCACAAAGGAAGATATTCTGAATATGAGCGTTTTATAAGGAAATCATTTGGAATATCTTAACAAGACATGTTATATTCACTTATAAAATATAAAATATGGTGCCTTAAAACTTAAAACTTAAATTAATATTATTTTTTAAATTAATAATAATTGTAAAAATCTTTTTACCTAAAAATAATTTTAAAAGGCTGAATTTTAAATACGTGTAAGTAACACAAAATTAAAGACAGATAGAGACTTTGAGTCTATTACCAACATTGTTTATTTACTAAAGCTTTATTAGACTAAATAATAATATACAGGGTGTTCCATTTAAAAAAACCGAGAAAAAACCGATTAAATTTTCGACTATTGGGAGGCGATTTTTGAGCACCCTGTATGTCAAAATTAGCTTAAAATTAGAGAAGGGTATCTTTTGACCCTCTACAATCAGATTTAACTCTTTTTTGGACACGGTAACCTTTTCATCAACTTGGGGATTTTTTTTAATAAGTCTAATATTGTACACGTGTATAGACAAACATAATTGTGTGTTCCATTTTAAAAAATTGATCAAATTCTAGTAAGGTAAATTTGAGTACCCTCTATATAAACAAAATATTTTCTAAAAATAAACTTTTATCTCTTATTCATAAAACACTTTAAACGAAATCTCTAACTTTCATAGTTTAGCCCAGGGTGGCCAACCAGCGGCACGCGTGCCACACTGTGGCACGCCTGGCCGTCTTAGGTGGCACGCCAAGTTTTCAACAAATAAAGAAAAAAATAACAATATAATAAAACCAAACAACCAAAACTCACACTCAACTAAAGGAGAAAAAAAATTAAATTGCCCACACTGAAAAAGCAACATATGCACCGGGACTATAATGACGACACGAAGAACCGCGGATTACGTACGTAAAGGTACGATTCCGAGCACAGCGGCACGCAGAAAACCGCCTACGCCAGTGCGAGAGTCATTCATATTACCAGCAACGCTACTCGTTACTCCCCAATCCAAGGCCAAAGCGAATTATGAAAGGCTCTGGCGCTGGCGTCGGCGGTTTTCTTCGTGCCGCTGTGCTCGGAATCGTATCTTAAAGAATGCGGATGGTCAGTATGTTGTCAGATTGTAATCGTAGAATGATACACATACAATCCATTTAATTAAATAGTAACAAAATTACCCAAAAATTTCAAATATTAAAAGGTATGGTATTACAAAAAAATGTGGGTAAATATTATTGATGTTTCATTGTCACTTTTGTACTATAAAAATATTCTGTATGGTAGGCGAGTTTTTAAAGTTTTTATTTGCAACATCAGGGTTTTCTTTAACGTGGCAATGCAGCAAATATTTGGTGCCTCGACCTATTAGTTATCATGTGATGGAAGTTATGATTTAATTATTTCAGTCTTTGTCGATGTGTGGCGTATTTTTTGCAAGAAATTAGTTTTTATCTATCGATTGCTATATTTAAAATGGCTTCAACATCAAAAAAGTACAAAGATGATATCGCTGTGCGTGATTTCAATATTGCATGGAAGGAACAGTTTCTCTTCACGAATCAAAATAGTTCCAAGCCGGTGTGTTTAATTTGCGGCGCTTTTGTGGCAGTTCCGAAAAATTCAACTTGGAGCGGCATTTCACTCAGATGCACAGTTCTTTTAATGCCACTATCCTGTTGGCTCAAAATTACGAACAGATTTTATAAGTAAGAAGAGACAATCATTAGCAGGACAGCAGTCATTTTTTCACAAAAGAAGCGACGAGATGGAGTCGATGGTAAGAACCTCATACGAAATTTTCCTTTTATTGGCTAGAAAAAAAAGCCGTATTCTGATGGCGAAGATATAATAAAACAGAGTTTGTCAATATTTGCTAAGCATGCGGGTGATGTAAAAATTAAAAAGATGGTGGACCAGATAGCTCTATCTCGAAATACAGTGATGCGGACAATGCTCAACTAAGTACTTTTGTTCGATATGTAGAGGATAATTTTGAGGTGACAGAAGAACTTCTCGACCTGCGGCAACTATGTAATTCCAGGGAAGAAGATATTTTCAATGAAATAAAAAGTGTTGCCGAAACGAAAAATTTGGATTGGGCAAAACTTGACAGCATTTGTACAGATGGGGCTTCGGCAATGGCTGAGAAGATAAAAGGGGCTGTGGCTTTGCTTCAAAATCATATTGGTAGAGAAATTTACAAGTTTCATTGCATTATACATCAAGAAAGTCTTTGTGCCAAAGATTTGAACTTTTCTTCAGTTATTAACCCAGTATTACAATGTGATTAACAAAATTCGAGCGCGGGCGTTAAACCGAAGACAATTTCGTAGTCTCTTTCCTGATGAAACTGAAGAAATTGGTGAACTTCTTTTTCATTGTGATGTGCGTTAGCTTTCTAAAGGTAGTGCTCTTAATAGGTTTTGGGATCTTAGAGAGAGTGTTTTAAAGTTTTTAGAGGACAACAATGAGCTCCCCAATGAGTGCTCCCTTCTAAAAACGAAAATTGGTTGTGGGATCTTGCTTTTCTGACAGACATTATGGGACATTTAAATAATTTAAATTTACGACTTCAGGGCAAAAATTGTATTTTTCCAACATTATTTTCACATATTTCCGCTTTTCGTTGCTAAACTGGCACTTTTTGAAAATGATTTCGCACCAGAACGATTAACTCATTTTACTCAAATGCAGGAACTTTTAACAAAATTTAATGAAACTCCAAAATATGATCGATTTAAAGATTTTATAAACGTCTTGTGCATCTCATTTGATAATAGATTTAGCGATTTCCAGAAAGATAAAAAAATATTGACCTTTTTATAAACCCGTTTGCCATTTCTTTCCAGGAAATCAAAGAATACTCTGCTTATATTCAAACTGAGATAATTGATTTGCAAAATCACTCAGTTTTAAAAAGCAAATACAAAGAAATCATTTTAACAGATGCAAACAATCAAGATTATATTGAGTTTTGGAAATTTGTACCTGCTGCAGATTTTCCACAGTTACAAGATTTGGCTTTTAGGTATTGTTGCCGATTTGGATCAACATACGTGTGCGAACAGACATTTTCGATTATGAAAATATAAAAAATAAATACCGGTCAACGTTAACAGACAGTCATTTGAATCACCTAATCTTACTTGCTTCTTCAAAAATTTCTTCCGATATAGATACCATTTTAAAAAATATTCAGTTACAAAAACCACATTAAAAACTCATTTACATTTATTGACTTTTGTTTATTATTTTTCGAAAACATTAGTGTTTGTTTTTAACTTTATACGAGTAAACATTTTATTTTATATTTAAATTAATAATAAAGTAGTAAGTAAATATTGTTTTTATATTTTTATTAAAGATTAAATAAAAATATAAAAAATAAATGATAAAAAATTGCAGTAACAAAAATGAGGGGCAGTAGTGGCACGCCAATTTTTGGTATGGAAAGTGGCACAGCATACAAAAAGGTTGGCCACCACTGGTTTAGACGATATAGAAGCCCGACGCACTAATAAAGCACCCTGTATTTTATACTTTTCGGTGACTTTTGATTTAACCGAAAATAGTTTTAATTTTAAAATTCTAAATGAAAACCCTGTATATTTTAACATTTTGAAATTTCGGAAACAATTCTAAACAGGAATTTGACATATTTAAAAGTTTTCATCTACTTGATGTTTTAAGAGCCACTTTAATTATTGCATCTAGGGGACCAAGATCCTTTATTTATGTCCATATTTTTAATTCGATTGCAAATAAATTGGTATTGTAGATTCGTCAAAAAAATTTTTTCGTGAAGTACTGGTCTAAAAGGGTTGTCATTTGAAACATAATAGTTTGGCGCGAAATGGTCAATTGGCCAACTTGTTTTATTCCTAGATTTCATACTAGTCACTAAAAACTTTAAAATTTTATTCTCCTAACATAATATTACCTGTGGTCCTAAGATTAATGTGCGTCCAATCATGGCCGCCTAGATACAATATTATAAAAATGGCTCTAAAAATATAAAGTAGGGTAATTTTTTGTTAATGTCGCATTTTATTTTAGAAATTACTTTGGAATCTAAAAGTGATAAAATATACAGGATGTTTAATTTAAAAATTTAAAATTAAAGCACTTTCTGGTAAACCAGAAGGACTTAAAAAATATGCAAAAACTTTTCTCTTCTCATACCATTTTCCTATACCAAGTCTCATTACGGTATTTCTAATAAGTACTTGAGGAGTTATAACTTTTCAAATAAATTCGTTGACAGCTTGTATAGATTTTCCTGTGGGCATCTATATCTCGATCAATCAGGGCAACTATCCTTTTCGATAGGGATAGATGCCCATGTATTATTTAGATAGAATTTAAAACAAGAGTCACTAAATTTAAAACAAGAGATCTCTTACTTACCTCTAAGGGTAATCCTAATGAACCAGTAATTAAAAATAAAATTAAATTTATTACCAAATAAAAAATTCTACAACGGCAAATATTAACCTTTAAAAATTTGACGCGTTCGTGAATTTCTTCGCGGAGATAAATACAAACGCTAGCGAAATGTTTTCCCACTGCAGGACAACCTGTTTGCAGATAAGGAGTGCGTTCATAAATAAAATGTAAAGTAATCCTGTACTCTGTATTGGAATCAAAATGACATTTGAAATGTATTACATTGTAAAAGCAATTTTTGAACGCTACTCAGGAAATGAAATGTAAGTGTCCCTTGTAACCTGGCATGTAACGAAAAATAATTAAAGATGTTTATTTATTTATTTATAAACTAATATAAATTACAATTTTAATATACTATAAATAAATTTATAAACAAATCAATACTTATTAATGCAATATATTTAAAAAAAACTCTATTTTTGTGTTTGTATAAAGATATTCTTATTTTGAACTTGAAAAAGTTTGTAGGTATTTTTTGGTTTGAAGAAAAATTAGTAGCTAAATAAAAAGAGCCTAAAAATGAACAAAGTTGTTCTGACAACCATAGTAGCATCAGCAAAATATTCTTTGTTTCTTTTAAAAAACTTTTAAATATAAAAATTATAAAAAATTCGTTTGTTTCCTATTCTTTTAAGAGACAAATATGAAATGCGCAAAATCGGTAAATTGTTACCGCGCTTGTGAGCACGGTAAAGAATGTAATACAGAGTTACATTTCCAGACTATTTTTGAACGCTATAAGACAGAAAGCATTGTAATAAATAATACATTTAGGAACGACCTCTGTAACAGAAATGTAAGAAATGTGTACTTTGTAAAGATTTATGAACGTAACCAAGGTACGAGGTGATTGCGGCTTCTACTTATAGTATTAATTTTCAGTCACAGGTACGAAAAGTTGAGTTTTTTAAAAATGGGGCATCTATCCCACTGTGGCATCTATCCCGGTTTTACCCTATTTGTATTTCATTAGTTTTAAATTCTAAAAAAATGAAATTAATTAGATTAATTAATTTACTTTGTTTGTTTATTCACACAGGTAAATCCCGCCACAAGCTTTTATTTTAAATAAATTGTGTAACTTTAAATTGGATAATTTTATTAATATATATATATATATATATATATATATATATATATATATATATATATATATATATATATATATATGGAGTTTTAAATTCTTGGGCATAGAGGCTCCTAAATGACAAAAAGAAAAGAAATCAAATACATAACCTGGTAGAAACGACTACTTGGCTGGTTACTTTAAAATTACGGAGTCTCCAAATAAAAAAAATTATTGTTTAGTAACAACAGAAAATAAAGGATCACGGAAAACTTAAAGTATTTGTTCTTCTATGTCATGGCAGACTTTTTTAATTACCCAATTTAATGCAAATCGATTTTAACCTTAATTTGGAGATTGTTTTTTTAAGTTAATTTGTATAAAACTATAGCAAACTGTTAAAATGACATTTAGTCGAGGAAAGATCGTACGACAGAGTCAAAGATACTTATTAATAAATAAAATTCGAACCATTAAGATTGGCTATAGCTTTTTATAGTTAAGGTAATAAGTAAAAACGATTTTTTAAATAAAAAATATCGTGGTCCTAAAAGGACCGATTTTTAGTGGCATAAATAAATATGTCAAAATATTTATTTAGTTTTGTTGTCTGTCTTCTTGGGCAATAATACTGCTTGGATGTTAGGTAAAACACCACCCTGAGCGATGGTCACTCCGGATAGAAGTTTATTTAGTTCTTCGTCGTTTCTAATGGCAAGCTGTAGATGCCTTGGGATTATACGTGTCTTTTTATTGTCTCTCGCTGCGTTTTTAAAACTCTTATTAAATTGTTTATTCTAAGGCTATATATATATATACATATATATAATAAAATAAATAGGTATTTATAATTTTTAAACAATACTTAATCTTTATTAATATTGTATTCGTACGTCTTTTTAAAATATTTCTAAAAAAATCTTAACACTAGGGTTAAAAACCCGTTTTTAAATGAAGGAGTACCAATTATTTATATTGTGCTGGTAAACTTAAATTTAAAAACAAAAGTGCGATGTTTTGTTTTATTATTTTATTAGTGATCACGCGGCCGAAGAGATCTTTGGATATGTCTTTTTTATAGGTATTTTTTTTTGAGAATATAAATTTAAACAAAATATTATTTGACTTTTTTAGTATTTACTAAATATTTTTATTCTGAAGAAAAGCCAAATAATATTTCCTTAAGTATAGATTTTTTATATAAATAATAAACAAATGCAGGTTAGAGATAATTGATAATTACATAGTTTAAATAATTTTGTTGGTTCAATAAAAATATGGTATTCTGACGCTACAATATAATTTTAATATGTTTTTTTTTATTTTTAGTAAAAAGGGGTTTTGTTTAAGCTTTTAAAGCCTTCTTTGATTAAGATAAAAAATATAATACACTTTGTTTCCTAAATTACCATAAAAGAAAGTGCTGATTTATAAGCTGAATTTATTTAACAAAAAGTCTAAATAATCGATCCCTATACCAAAAATAAATTGTTTTTAAGATATTAAGGATTTTTGAAAAAGTCATGACAAAAACAACATTTAAATATATCCTGCCTTACTAAGGCTTAATTTTGTATATTATGTTATATTTCTAAAATATAAACTGTGCAATCACATGGATTTAATATTTTCTTGATGGAAATTATACAGGGTGTCCAGAAACTAATATTTAATATTAGTAACTTTACAGTGCAAATAACTCGCTTATTTTAAATGGAACACCCTATATAATATTTCATTTTTGAATTATAGGGACAAAAATAGGGTAAGTTTTTTTAGTAATTCCTATGTCAAAAATGTAAAGTTTTTGATATATTTTTAATTTTTAAATAATTTATTAAAAATAAAACAAATTTTTTCGATATAGGACAACTTTGTTATTTTAAATGGTACAATGGCATATTTTTCAAAAATCTCAAAATTCATTTTATTTTATTTAAAAAAATGTAATATAAGCAATGGTTATTTTAATTCGATTAATAACGAATCTATTGACCTCTATAAAATTGAATTCACGACGATTAAAAATAATATTTAACAATCACAGAATGCTACATACCCGCTACAAAAAAGAAAAAATGTGACAACAAAGCAAGTATACGTAGAATGTAATAAAAACACAAATTTTACTTTGTTATTTTGTCACATATTTTATATTGCTTTTTGCGTTACTGCAGTTTCGACATACTATGTCATTTTCAAACGACTTTTTAAAGTGAATGAATTACAAAAAGTGCATAAATTTATACCTTATACCGTAAATTTAACATCTGGTTTATCCTTTACAATTGTTAGGTCCTATTTCTATTGTTACAAGTATACTGCTATAATAAACTTTTACAGTTAGTCGAAAATATTTTCGACATTAAATGTCAAAGTTTTTCAGATTTTCAGAATATCCCAAAAACAGAAAAATAGTGAATTTTAAAACCTAAATAATAGTAAGTTTTTATTTTTAATATTTTTATTACATTTATCTTGACAACGGTGGCAGATTTGCCACCGAAACGTCGATTTTTAATTATCTTTTTACTTGTTTAATATTTTTTTGGTTTTATAGTACTTTCAATTTTATTTTGGCGTGTACCCAAATAAATACCATCTATTAAATGAATCCGCCAAACTACAGAACATATCTTCAATTTATATTTAAACTGTCAAATATATTTCAAATTAAATAAGGAATATTTAGGAAATTAATAAAACACCTTTGTTTTTAAACCTTGCATCTTAAAAACAATAAAATTTTGAACCTATATTTTTATAACCTTTTTTTATAGATTAAGCTTAGTAATAAGCCGTTATGTTTTCCTAAATCAAGGAAATGCTTTTAATCCTAAAAATTGTGTCAAGTCTAAATTTCTATTTACTTACTACTAGCCTTATTGCATTTTTATAATAAAATATTTCGAAACAAAGGAGATAAACCTTGGATGTAATTGATTGATAAAAATAGAAGGTAATTTGTTGTATAAGGTCCAGCAATAGGATTGAACGTTTTTAATGGGCCACTGTGAAGGTACCAAAAATATATTTCGACTTTTTGTTACTAAAACTAAAAATATAATTCTGAAAATAAATTGAAACACTTAGCAAAAATTACATTCTTAAGATGACCACCGCCTTCTTCAATGCACTGCTGCATATTGGAGTAGAAATGGCGCATAACACGAGTCAATAAATCTACTTTTATGGTTATCGAATGTATCTCTTCACGATTTTTTCTTTGAGTTGGGGACGAGTAGAAAAAATTTATTACCCATTTTAAAATTGCATTTCTTGTTGGAACGTTAGCACGCACTGGCAAATTAAATTCACGGCGAAAGTTTCATCGAATTGGCACAATGGACTGCGTCAGGATAAACGATTCTACAGCAAAGATCCGTTAATTGTTTGGCCAATTTGCCATTGTAACACAAAATTTCCAACAGTAAACTTTAGTTTTATTACTTTTTAACATTTGTCAAATAAACGATATTTCCGTGGCAATTTTTTCAAAACAGTTCAATCCTATTGCCGGACCTTGTATAAACAGCCCTTAGAAAGATGGGGACAATAAAATATTACAGTTTTGTTTTTATCATTAAAAAACTTTTTATTTAAACTACTAAGTACTGTCTAACAAAGTTATATTATAAACGTGTGTTTATTGTTGTATCGCTTTCCGTTTTTAAAATAAAACATAAAAACTAACAAGGACTAAGGGTTAATTTTTGTCCAATTTTTATTACTACGGTTTATTTTAAACTAAGAGTTACTTTCCAAATTGGTTCGCTTGGCGCATCACGTAGTAATGTTTTTTTCCGCCAAATATTCTAATTTAAGCGCTAAGAAAGCCTGGCCTGTTTCTATAATTTCGGTCATTTTTTTAAATATGAGGACGACTTAAAAGAAATAAGTTTTTAGAATAATGCTATTGTTGTTTTTTACATATTCTTTTCAGTAAATTTTAATGATTCAAAGCAATTCAAGTTCTAAATCCATTTAATTCTTACGTTATAGAGATGCACGGGGTGGGCTTAAGCTTGATAAAAAATTAGAAGTGTTAAAGAATTATTGTCTAATCTACCCTTTTCTGTTTACTCCTGTCAGTTTAAGGAACTACCGACGAAAGGTGTTTTCTTTTTATTTATAAGACCGCTAAACTTGAATACATAGTTTTGTTTTAAATTGTAGCTTTACGTTTAATACAATTATCTGTAATTATCTGAGGCATATACAATATATCCTCGAATGGGCTGTACAATAGCACAAATGGAACACAACTTTTAATCTGTAGAAAACAAGATTCACGTTGACAGCATAATTTGTGTTTAACGTTAACCCCATAAACTACAAAAATGTCAAAATAGACCAATAAAAACTGCACTTATTTTTAATAAGTCAGCAAATTGTCAAATAAAAAAGGTTTAGGAATTAAATGAGAATTAAGTATCTGAAATTTTAGTAAGGCCTCTGGCATAATAACCAGCGTCAGCGTCAAGCGGCTGATTTAAATAAACAAGTTATTTATTCTCTCATAAAGATGAAAGACAACGCTCTCACATTTTCCGCTCAACGTTGGCCTCTGACGCTGACGCTTAGTATTGTGTCAGAGGCCTTAGAAGAACTGAAATTTTAATTTTCGATATCAATGTTTATTTTATTACTCGACATATTTAAATAAAGGTTTTAAAAAGTAACTTTTACACCTTTTTACCTGAATTTTAAACGAAGGCATAATAAAATACAATTAGGAATATTTGACAAACCGTAAAATTTATTATATCTGTGAATAAAACCAGGTTATATACCTGACAAAGGTATACCTAAAACATGAATTAAATAAATATGATATTAAATAAAAAATCTACTTTATTTAAAGTTGAAAACAACAACAAACTTTTAAACCATATATTTAACTTGTAAACTACCCCTAAATTACAAACAATACAAATATTAATTGGTAAAACAATAAGCATTTTTAAAAACAGGCGAATTTATTTTGCTGACCATGTTCATACTACGTAAAGTCGTCTACGTCAAACTATGACATAATAAATTTTTGAAGTGATATGGTTCCCTGTGTCACAAAATGGTGAGGCGAATTTATTTTGGTAACCATGTGAGTTTTGAGTGACCACGATTTTGGACCACAGAGAACCCGAAACATCAAAAACTTGTTACGTGGTAGTAGTTTTTAAATAACTACTTTCTTTTAAATATGAGACATAGTAGATGATTCCATTATACAGGGTGTCTTTAAAAGTTACGGAAAAAATGCTACCATAAACTCCTGAGGCTAAAATATAACGATCTTGCCGAGTTTACCTTAGTCCAAAACTAAATGATTTCTGATATAGTTTCATAAGGTGGTTTTTAATATTAGTGAAAAAGGCAAAAAAATTATGTATATTATTAGTAGTAAACTCGGAAGATTGCCATTTAACTTAAATATAGATTTTCTTACCTAGCAAATTTGGATTATAAAAGGAAATTTAGGTAATTTTTTATTGAAATAATGGAAATTAAACTTTTCCAATTGACTTGTAATTAATCTCTTACCTATGTATTATAAGCGTTGTATTATCAAAAGACTATGGTACGGTTGTGGTTTATCACTGCAATCCCTAAAATAAAAAAATTAGTTTAACTATATTTAAATAATAAATAATGAAAATCAACAATATACAGGGTAACATATTGACTTTGGCGATCAATTTTTAGCTTTGGAAATTTTGAAAAAGTTATACGGAATACAAAAAGTATTTTTCAGATCAAACACTTCCCTTAATTTTTAGGTTCTGCGTAAAATTTAAGGCATATTTTTGTATTAGGTCCTATACCTAAGTGTTTTGTGTGTTTTACTTTAAATTTAGGTCAAAAATGACGTTTGCAGGCCAATACATAATCATCATTTTTTAAAGCCTTTAATTAGGTTTTGAGTTGAGTTTTTGGTAAAAAAAATTATTATGTGGGTCGTATTTCTGTGTTAACAATTTCTAAGTACAATGTATTAACAAGTTAATATTAAACTTAAAGATAAGAACTTTTAATTTGACGCTGCACCTTGGCGTCATGGTCGACTAGAAGACAAACCTAATAGCCGTATTGTCAACATTTTGAAAAAATATAAATGTTTGATTTAGATATCCTAATACGAACATCTCCTTATTTTTAATGCTAAGTAGGATAAGATAATAAAAACTAGGGATTTGCATTTAAAAAACATTAACTTTAGGTTATTGTTAATGTAACTTATAAACTTTATTTTTAACCACCATGTATTTATTAGTTGTTAACATATTAGTACAGTCTATTAAGAGTTTGTTTTTACGGGAACCCAATGCCGATTTCTAATAAGACTTTTGTTTAAAAAATGATACATATGTATTGGAATGCAAACATCATTTAAAATAAAAAGTTTAATTAAACTCCGGTATAACTGAAAATAAGGAAACTGTAAAAATATTTAGGTTGTATGCAGTATGCCTCCTATTGTCTTTATAATTTTGTCAAATAACCTAAAAATGTTGCCAAATTTCTATAACTTTGTAAAAACTACTTTTTAAAAAATCGATCACCGCAGTTCGTCGTGAGACACCCTATACATAGTGTACATATGTGTAAAGTTTGTAACGTCCGTCATGTCATAAGAACTAAAAAATTATGGCTTTATGGCTAAAGATAAAAGCAAAAGAAAAACAGAAAAAAATATGTTTTTATATCAATATTGCCATTAATCTAATTATCAACAATTTTTACATTTGCATTAACCAGTTAATTTAATAAAATCGCTAAATTGCAAAATATATAAATGTGATTCAATTTAAGAAAGAAATAATTCGCTATTAAATTTATAAAAATGTATATATTTTATGAGTTAATAAACTTTAGTTATGGGAACCAAAAATTATGTTTTTTTTTTAACAAACCGAAACAACTTATTTTAATTGTTGGCAATCCATACCTAAATGACCAGAAGGTTTAAATGAAGCTTTATCAAAAGTTGGTTTTATAGTTAAACAACCCCAAAGTAATACAAGGGTAAAAGTTAAAAAGTTGGAATTTCTTTACTTAGGGTGTAACGGGATGTACGCGGCATCGCGTAAGACACAAAAGTCATATTGGGTTGTAAAATTTATACAAGGTCACTTTCCATCATTGAAACTTATACCATATGTGCACTATTACTTCAAAAATATGAAGTCCGTTAACAATTGTAACTATTTTTACCATTCGCATATAAACTAATTCACTTTAATACAGGTGTGCACTCTACATGGGAGGGACGCATTACAAGCCTAACCAAAAATTGCAACTTTTTAATAACAACTTTTCCCCAACTTCAGTGGGTTAGCTTCTAACTTTACTTTCCTTTTCCGGGCCAGGATGTGTACAAATACAAAGTTTTCAATCGTTTGTCTTTTGTTTAAACACAAGACACTTGACCTAGATCTCATTAACCCTGGTTTTGTCTTAGGTATGTTTTTGACATTAAAATGTTTACCGTTGTTTTTGACTTATTAAACATTTTACTTTGTGCGAATGATTTTAAGTTTTTAATATTTTAATGTTTCTGTTTATTTTTTAAGTTTAAATATTTAAAAATATTATATGCTAATTTATACTGGGTGTTCAAATTATTATTATCAGCATACATGAAAGAAAAATCTGTTGTAAGAATGGGGTCAATATTAAGGCAAACTTCTTTTCAAAATGCTTGGACTTGTTAAAAGAGCCATTTCTTAGACATGAACAGAGTTCTTGCTTGTATAAAATTTTATTGAAAATTAATCCAAATAAACTTTATCAAATTCGTGAAATCTGGTTAGATTCTCGTTATTACCGCTATTAAACCACCCTTTACCAATTGGTAAATTTAGTTTACATACAGAACGCCACCGAAGATATAAATTTCAAGTACCTGGTTTTGTGTTTTTACCATCTTGGGCTTAACTGGATTTTATATGCTAATTTATACTGGGTGTTCAAATTATTATTAGCAGCGTACATAAAAGAAAAATTTCTTGTAAGAATGGGTCAATATTAAGGCAGACTTGTTTTCAAAATGCTTGGACTTGTAAAAGAGCCATTTCTTAGACATGAAAAGAGTTCTCGCTTGTATAAAATTTTATTGAAAATTAATCCAAATAAACTTTATCAAATTCGTGAAATCTGGTTAGATTCTCGTTATTACCGCTATCAAACCACCCTACATTGGTAAATTTGGTTAACATACAGAACGCCACCTAAGATATAAATTTCAAGTACCTGGTTTTGTGTTTTTACCATCTTGAGCTTATCTGGAAAAATCATCCAATAAAAAGCTGCGTTAAAAATATAACTTGCAATAAAACTATACAACGCAGTTGGACAATGACAACCTCAAATTTAAAATACTTTTATTACTCGTGCAACACTCGGATAAATAAAATTTCTTTAAAATAAGTTTATACCTCTTATATAGCTAAGCATATTTAAATTTTATCAGGAATAATAAATATCCCAAACGTTAATTTTGATAGTTATAGATCAACCATATTATAACGCTATATAAAAAAATGGGTAGTCTTTATTCTGGTTAATACTTTAGAATTTTGTAAATAATATATTTTTAATAAGAAAAAAACCCTTATTTAAATTATTTTTATTTGGTTTTAAAATTATGGCAGTCTTGTGTTAGTATTATTTATAGCATTTAGATACTAATAGCCTAACTTGATTATATTTATTTAATTTATTTTGTCCAATCTGTTTCTTACTTTAAACTTTAGAAAATAATGTTCATGTGTGGATACTATATTTGAAAGTAAAATTAACAAAACAAAAATAATAAGATGACTGCTGGGCGCAACCTTTAACGAAAATTTAATTCGAAAAAAGTTACATTATTTTTAAGCTTCTGAGAAGTTTTTATAGTCCTAGAATATAAAGTCAATATCTTTACCTACTACAAAATAACGGCGCTTCAATAATTGCCTGAGTACCTGATTTGCATAGTTATTTTCAAATCTAATAATGTTATATATAATTAACATATACGTATACGTATACGTATTTTTTTAGAGATTTTTAAAAAAGATTTTTAATCGTAATATAATAAACAGTTTTGGTTATATATTATCAATATCACCAATAAAAAGATTTTTAAAAGAGCTTTAAGGCAATTTTCCATTAATTACATATAACTTTATTATTTTTGGAAATGTGGTCATTCAAATTAAGTATTCAGGTAATACATTAGTAGGTATTCCAATTTGGTGGCAGGTAAAAGCATTTATATTCTAGGAATTTAAAGTACTCGTCAGAAGCTTAAACATAATAAGCCACAAGAACCCTCTTTTCTTTTAATTAGTTTTCTAAAATGCCGCCAATCCGCCATCTTTTTATATTTTTTCTATTAGTTTTACACCAAAATATAACACTTATGCATCCATTATTGAATTTCTTAAAATTTTACTTTTCTTAAGTAATTTGTTTTGAAAATAAAACAGGGCTTTAACTTATTCAAGAATTGCATTGTATATATTTTATTTAAGATGTAATTAAAGCTATGATTTTTACAGATAAAAAACCTTACAACTAAGCAAAATCAAAAGTAAAAGTTAAAAAACTAAATTTCTAAGGCCGTCTACGTTTTTTGGTGTAGATTGACATGATGGCATTCCCATACAATTTTTATCCATCTTAAAACTATAATCCTGAAAACTATCTTCGTTATTCTTCTGAAATACAATACTTGAATCGCTGCTTCTTTGTTCTTCTGTAAATGCAGCTAGCATTTCATCTATTGAGTGATTGATACCGTCCCATGAGAAGTCTTCATGTATCTGTACACTATTTAGTGGTAGAATAGCACTGCTGTATGAATTTTCTTCTTCTTCTTCTTCTCTATATTCATTTTGCAACTCGTCTATGGGAGTTATAATATTTTCCTCTATGCAAATGCTCCTGTGGTTTAAGGATCGATCCCTTGAGCTACCTTCATTCGGGTACCTTGCCAAAATCTCTTCTAGAAAATAGGCACGGTCCAAACTATTATTTATGACTGAATCATTACTGTCCTGCTCTTCATTAACAATGTAATAAAGATCCTCTTCAAAAAAAACACCATCTAAACTGTTATCAACTCCGGAATCACTGTCACTTAAAGATACATCAATTTGATTAGGTTGTGCCATGTTGTGCTGTGTGCGTTAGTTATGCAGAAAATTAAGTGTGTAAGATGCTTCGTCGTTGTTCTACAATAAACTAATCGATTTACAGGATGTTTAGGTTTTTATATGTTACAGGTAATCGATTCACAGGATGTTTAGGTTTTTATATGTTACAGGTATCATAAATAGTATTTCACTTAATAAATTTTAACTCTAATTATTTTTAGGGTCTATTAAAAAGTAATTTGCATATTCACAAGAAGTGTTGCACTATTTACCCCATAATATTCATTAACTGCATCTGATCTGCAGGTTAAAAGGATAATTTTATATTTTTCTTTTAATAAAGGTGCTGTCAAACAAAAGAATAATTTACCTAGATTACCTGCAATAGGCTTAAATAAACTATAAAGTTTTTAGGTATGACGTATTACTAAGGCTTATTTATTGTACAGTGTGTCCAATAATAGGTCTAATAAAAGATTAGTGGACCCCACATTTTTTATATTAACAAGGTTCTTCTAAGACAACTGGTCGTACGGTCTAAACCTAAAAAATACAAAATTATACCTTATCCGGTAGTATAGAGGGCAAAATATTAAGTGCAGATTTAAAGTTAAGTAATTTTATTACATTTTCTTTTCAAGTTAAAATATAGCTTTGATCTTGTGTTTTGAGAATACTCGCAAATCCTTTGGGCTATAAATAAGGTTGTTTTTGGTGCTAGGCTTGCTTTGCCCAAAAGGTCGGCCACTCGTTTCCGCTAATGCCAACATGACTAGGAATCTAGAGAAGTGTTACAGACCTATTCTAAATACGAATTTTTTCCATGTTGTATTTAATGTTTAGTGCTAGAGAATGAGTAGGGTTTAAGGATTTTAGGGATTTTATGGATCTATGGGAGTCAGTGGCTATAGCCCATTGTCTTTCATTTGACTTTTTGATTAGCTCTGTGGCCTTAAAGATGGCAAACAGTTCAGCGGTTAAGTGTAGAGAGTATGATTGTTTATAGGGAGAGAAAAAGAGTGCTGGCCCCGTTGATGAGTCAGTTTTAGATTCGTCTGTAAAGATATTATCATGTTTATTGTACTTAGTGTCTATCACTTGCATGAAAATCCTCTTTAGGGATACGCAGCCAAAACGGTCCTTCTGGTATTTAAGGAATAATAAATCCGTGGAGGTAGGGGAGGAGCCAAAAAGATTGTGCCCATCATCCAAAGCAAACCAGATCAACAAAAAAAAAATCAAAGACAAAATATTTTACTTGTAAACAAAATGCATTTATTTTCTTAGAGTAAAAAGTTTTTTTTATCTTTAACAAATATTGGACGTATTTTAATATACAATAACATTGCAATGCCGAGCCACAGTCCCAAGTCTATGTTTAATAAGTTTCTAGGTTTAAAGCCAGATAAATTTTTGCGCGGTTTTTCTTTCCTAAATTATTGTGGTAAAAGCTATTTTGTTAAATAGAGTTTACATACTGCCATGTTTGTTTTATAAACCTTACAGTAACAACTTGTGTGTTTATGTAAATATGCACTGCAGGCCATAATATCTTGGTAATAGAAAAGTATAAAAATGTGGCCTTGTTGACCAAGGATTAAACTAATTTTCATAAAGAATATGCAAAGGTACATAAATAGAAAAAACAACATACAGCGAATATGATATTTAGGTTAGGTTTTACAGAGTATCTCAAAAACCGTAAGGAATACCAAAAATCTTATACGAGACTCTTGATCTCTGTAGTAAAAGCAGTTCATGGATATTACAATCCATCATGGGACTATATTTATACCACTTTTTTGTAACTTTTTAGCTATTAAAGATATAGGAAAACTTGAAAAAGGCGAATTGGGTATGTTTGCCATAAAACATTGTGGTGTAATTGGTTTTTTCAATGTTGGGCAGTTTTTAAGAAAATCACCCAACTTTGTTTTTATGGAACACCCTAAATATTTTTATTAATATTTATTGAGGTCTCCCTTTTAAGCATTTTAAAAATATATACTAAAATGCATTTTTTAATTTTACTGAAAACAGTTTTCATGAGTTTAGTTTTTTTTTTATAAAAGGCAATGACCAAAAATAACATAAAAGTCCTTTAATATGCAATATTTACTAAATGTAAATAAGATAAAAACATAAGATGGACCATTTTAATTTAAACATTTGTTGTAACTTCTGTTTAAATAGGATTTCTCGTATTTTCTTCTATCATTTAGTAAAAAAACATTGTCATATATAAAGTTCTTTCTTATTATAAAGTTAAATTTATAAAAGCTAAGAAAGGTTTTTAAAATAACTTACATATACAAGGTGGCTTATCATATTCAACACGGTCTCTAGCTGGATAACCATAGGCATTTAAAAAACAAACTTAGTTATGAAAAATTTAGAGGTCAAATAAGGTCACATTATATAATTTTTTTTAGTCTAAACAGGGTGTATCAAAAGTGTGACGTAGCAAAGTTATATATATTTTTTAAATAAAACCCCCTTTATTTTATGGCGGTTTTGAATGCTACATAAATAACTCAAGTTTGTTCATAGTACAAACTGTCTAATTTTATTCGTTTTTGTTATAATTGTTTTTTTATGCAAATAAATTAATTTTATTTCAACACTATTAACTTGTTGAACTTAGAAATTTGTTACAAGGTTATAAAGAGTCTGCCCTATTATACGTAAGTTATATTGTAATTAAATGTTGTACAGGGTGCTCATATATAATTTTATTCTTTCAGGAAACCAAGTAGAAATAACTCTTCTATTGTAAATGGAACACCCTGTAGTTTTTACACCACATAATCACAAATAAAATACCCTTTTAAA
The DNA here is from genome assembly GCA_014170235.1 of Listronotus bonariensis. Classification (NCBI taxonomy): domain Eukaryota; kingdom Metazoa; phylum Arthropoda; class Insecta; order Coleoptera; family Curculionidae; genus Listronotus; species Listronotus bonariensis. Next base: position 58,322 of record JACEGR010001768.1, on the reverse strand, counting down.
TGCCTTTACCTATATAATGTACTTTTTTTATTCCGTTTTTACTTTTTAGTTTAAATGTTTATTTAAATTAAAGTTGGCTGTGTTATATATATTTGTATTTTCCTTGAAAAAATAACAACGACCATTTCTCATCTGTATTACTACTATCAGTTTGCAACAAATTTTAGTGATTTTAAATGAAAATCCCTTCTTTACAACAACAGGATGATATAATACCGGTAGGATGTGAAAAAATTGTTTATCTTAGTCGAGAGTTTATGCTAAATATATCCTAACAGAAATCATCTGATTATGTAAAAGTTGCTTTAAAACATTTACCATATTGATTATGAATAATAAAAGAAACAAGTTTTAGGTCACAGAATGTCACCGTAACTGATCAGAGATAGCGTTGTTTAAAAATACGTAATAGCTTTATTATTGCCATATTCAGGTGAAATAAGTATTATTTGACGTAGCATTATTAGCAACCAATTAAATTTATTTTGGATGCTAAAAAAGTGAAAGACAATAAGTTAGCTTTTAAATTTGTTCTATTTTCTAACAAATCTACATTTTACGATAACGGCTTAGTAAACGGACATAGCTATGTATAATACAGCCTTCCTAGATTTAAATAGACATAGAAAGTTAAAATAGGTAAAAACCTAATATACTAAAAAGTAAGACTACTTATGTATATACATACATACCGTTTGAAAGGAAATTTTATTTATCATCATATGTTGTTAAACTACAGAGTGTTCCATTTAAACTAGAAGAGTTATTGCTATTTAATTTGTATAACTTTACTACGTCACACGTTTTTGAGACACCCTGAATAAACTAAAAAGAATGTATACTGTGACCTTATTCAACCTCTACAGTGTGTCCACTTATAGTTCTCTACATATGGAAAGACTTTTTATTATTAATTTTACGAAAAAAGTTATTTATAATAAAAGTTCTGCATGGTCTAAAACCCATAATGCAATCATTAGATATTTATTTTTTTAGTAGTATCTCAAAAAATGTAAATTTTGTTTAAGAGGAAAGTACCCTTATTTTTGAAAATATCGAAATGTATTATTAAGTAAAAATGTTTAAAATTAGAAGTAACCCTTAAATGTGCAAGCTCGTTCATTTACAAGAAAAAGTTTTTCTCAATTTTTTATGCGATGACGAGCGTTTCTGTGACTTTCTCCTGTTTTGACAGTTTCTAAGCCGTGTTTAAATATAATAAGTATTTACAAATGTACAAATTTAAATTTTTATTGTTTTATCATAAAAAATTTCAAAACAAAACTTTTTTTGAAAATCAATGAATTTACACATTTTAAAGGTATTTTTATTACTTAACATTTTCTTAATAGTAATTCTCGAAATTTTCCAAAATTAGGGTACTTTTCTCTTGAACAAAATTCATATTTTTTAAGATACCTCGTATGCTACTGAAAAAAATAAATATATAATGATTGCTTTTTAGGTTTTGGACCATGCAGAACTTTTTCCAAGGAATTACTTTTTTTCGTAAAATAAATATTAAAAAGTTTTCCATATGTAGAGAACTTAGGTGGACACAATGTATATGTCCTACAATTTATTATTTTTTAAACCTTATAGTTATCCAGCTACCGACCGTAATGAATATGGTAGGTCACCCTGTATTAATAGTTAATTTTCAAATAAATATGAAGTTGGGGTAGCTAAATAAAAAATAAATTTTGAAAAATATTGTTTTCTCATTTCCTTTCACGGCCCTGTACAAATAAAATGCTAAAGTTTTGGAAAATGCTGATTATCAGTACAATCTGAAATAATATACCGGATCAGCTAAATATTATAACACATGTTATGTCATGTTATGGCAATGTGGGAAAAAAAGACAGCCTAACGTAAATACCGGCATGTAAACATTTCGTATTGGATGATTCATCGTACATCCTTTGTTGTTGCTTTACTAGCCGATATACTTCTACCTATTGCTTATACAGTATACGTGCTTATATATAATCTAAATCAGGAAAGATTTTATTGTATAGCAAAGATAAACGACAACAAAATTGTAAGTTATCTGGCTTCGTATTTAAGATACTTAAAAACAAACAGACCTTTAAAAAAATATTTAACGCCCTTTATTTCAGAAACGAAGCAACTCCGGACATATGTTTATAGGAACTTTTCTTTATAAAATGACATAAGAAATCACCCTTTTAAGTTTGGTACCGTAGTAGGAAATAACCCTTAATTTAATTTGGAAACAAGTCATTTTTAAGCTACCCTGTACATTCAACCTTTAAATATTTTTGTGGAAATGTATTTTCTTATCAAGCAGGACTTTTTATAAAAATACACTTTTTTCGTAGAATTAATAATAAAAACGTTTCCCATTTGTTAAGAACTTCCGAAGACATACTGTATATACGTACTTAATGTAACTAATAGGGATATAAATACTTAAGTTTCAATAAGATAGTCTTTAAAAAGTTTATTTGTTAAACACCCGATATCTAAATATTTTATAGTCCTATGTATGTCATATAAGTCTTAGGTTAATTTAAAAGTATTTGCTTATAATCCCTTTCGCCATGAGCATGGTTCAATTAACAGCTTTGGAGCTTAACCGAGATTACTCCACTTACTTACAATTAGACAAGGAGCAGGTTTTACTTATCTTACTACGTACACTAAGTGTTTAGTAGAAAGCTTTTAAAATTGTATAAATGACCTTTACCAATAAATAAGGTAACTTTGGGATTACCTTACAATTTAAATTGCTTGTTTAATTGCCATTTTTTAGGTTGTAATAAATTGTATAATTATTTTTAAGCTAAACTATTAGAAAGCAGGTTTCTTTAGTGGTCAGTTATAAAAAAGTAAAAGTTTATAAACGTCAAGATATGAGTAAACAGATTTTTTTTTATTTATGGAGTTTATTATTATTCTTAACTTAATGAAAATTAAATATCTTTATCGGGTAAGTGAAATTACATAGCACCGTTACACATCAGACGTGCCGAGTTTCGCCTTTTCGTTGACCTTTAGGGTAACGAAAAACTAAAAGAAATAGAACAAATCTCATTTCGGTTTGAATGTTTAAAACAAATTCAGTGGCAAAAATAATCCATGGCTAGTTTAATTCGTTTTGGAGATACAGAGTGATTTTAAAATTTTGTCTATTTGGCCAGGAACTTTTAATTCGCTTTATATTAAAAATAAAGCTTTAATTCATATAATATAATATAATATAATTTAATAAGATAGTGTGTCTCAAATTGGTAGGGAATGTATTGGGATATTGAAAACTGTAAGAGATAGAAAGGTAGATAAATGGGAAAAGTTGTAGGTCATTTAACCGCAAATTTAATGCCGTTTTAATGACGGCTCTATCTTTTTGGTTTTTGAAATATTGTGAGAAAACTAGAAATGTACATCTTAAAGAAGTCCCGTATTATTTCTATTTTTTATTATTTTTGGCATCTGTTCAAACATTTTTAAGACAAATTTTTAAGAGCAATGTATCCCTGCATTTTAATTTCAACGTTTTGGCTAAGAAATCATTAATAACTTTTTTTTCTTTTGGCGGCCTTTTTTTAGAAAATTTTTAAAGAACCCTTTTACACTCTATAAAAATATTTTATTTTTAGGGAAAAAAAAGGAAAAATTCATTTTTGGCCAAAGTTGGCTATGACCGTAAAGGCTTTACAAACAATAAATCATCCAAAACACATTCATGTTCCTTGTCGCGAAAAGAGTTATCAACTACTTATCCTCTACTTATGAGCGGTCAAATTTTACAAAGCAAAGACACAATTAATCTTGCGGGTGTCACATTTGAAAGTAACCTTAACTGGCATAAACACATTGTATCTATAGCCACGGCAGCTTCAAAAAGATTGGATTTCTCTTTCAAACCAAAAGTATTTTTTCCCTTCTAATTTATACACTTTATATGTGTCCTAAATTCGACATCTTTAAGAATATTGTTCTCATATCTGGGGCATGGCGTTCCCTACAACCCTAAGCATCCTTGATTCCATTCAAAGAAGAACTAGTTGTCTCATTAATGATCCTTCACTTACAGAAAGGCTTCCCTTTCTTGCCCATCGTCGGGCTGTGGGGAGTCTATCGCTTTTATGGGTACTTCCATGGCTTCTGCTCTGAAGAATTGTCCAGTATAGTTTCTCCTCTCACGGTTCCCCAACAGAGAACCTCGTAGTGCCGCGCGTATGCATGCCTATACGGTCCAACTGGACAGGCCCCGAACTTCCCACTTTGTTAGTTCTTTTATCCCTAGAGTTTCTAGAATATGGAACCTGCTCCCCGCGGAGGTCCTTTCTTCCCCCAAATCTTCAAGTATTTAAGTCCCGTGTCAACAAACTTCCTCTTACCTCGCTTAAGAACATCCACGGCACGTTATTATTTAAGCTTTTAGCCTTCGTGGTTTGTCCAAAGATAAAAACATAATAATAATAAGGAGCCTTGTTGGAAAGGTGAACGCAAGTGTATTTCTAAGTTTTATAAACCTATAAACCTTAACAAAGTCGGTTATTTTGTTTATGTGCAAGGACGCATTAAAATATTCATTAATAATATTAAGCAGCCAACTTTCCATTAGAATTGTTTGTGCGTAAAATATGTTTTTGTATATTATTTTCCATAACTAAACAAACTAGCATACAAAAACTAATTTATTACTACAACTGGAAACTTAAATAATACAGGATAATAATAAAAGCAGTTTTCCTAACGCTAATAACAAATTTACTTAAATAAAAAGACCGACAAAAAGTATTTCAAATAGTTAAAAATTGAAATACAGACTTTAAAGAAATAGGTTTGTTCCAGCAGACTGTCGGAAATATTTGCAACCGTTTGGGTCATGCGCGTTGGCGTTCCAGCAGTGCCACGTTCGTAACAATATACAATTATTTTGTTGTTCCAGCAGTAGTTTTAAGATGTTGGAAAAATTTTGGAGACTCTTTGAAAAGTGTGCAAATTTTCTTCAAACATTACTGACAAATTTTTAACATAACCTTTTTTAGTATTTACGTATAGGCAGACACGCCTTGTTTATTTTTTCGTTCCAGCAGAAAACTGTTGCCAACTTTTCTGCCTAATGTTTGTAACAACTCCTGCGTTTTTACGATTGTCGCTAATATGTTTCAAATATTCTGCTGGCACAAATCTAGTATATTGCATAAAATCTTTTAATGCATAAGCTTGCAATAAGAGAATTAGGCGTTGTTAAAAGCCTTTTTAACAAAACAATAAAAAAGATAATAGAAAAACGAATAAATTCAATAAAAAAAAATAGCTAGAATTTTTAAAGTGTCAAAACATAATGTAAAAAGGTCAATACTTTAGTTTGGTTCCATCTTCTTGCTAAATTTATTTTGCTACCTATCTTATAATTAATATCGTTTTCCAGTCGTGTTCAGGTCAACTTAAAGACAATAAATTGGGTTGTCGTCTGTTATTGGGTTAAGTTATAAATATTAAATATTAAAAAAATATTTTTTGCGTACACACACTTATTTCTGATAGAAATAGGTTTAAACATTTGCTGAAAGAGGCCTTAATGTTTAGTTATTAAAAGTTGTTTCTTTAAAATACTTATAATTGAAGATATGCTCTATATTGGTAAAAAATCTTTAAAATACTTAACTAACAACATAAGAATAACTGTGGGGTTGTATGTATTTTTTTGTTTTCAACATAAGTGAATACATATTTAATTTTCTCTTTTAGGTATTTATTATTATCATATTGTTTTAAAAATATTTAAAAATAAAGATATTAAAACCTTTTTCTAAAATGCACATTTCTAGTTTTGTCAAAATATCTCTAAATCAAATAAAAACAGCCGTTATTAAAACAGCATTAAATTTTTGGTTGAATAGGCTACAACTTACTACAATTTAACCTTTTTTCTATCTCTTATGCTTTTAATATCCTTACAGCCTCTACCAATTTCAGACACACTGTATCTTATAATGGGTCTGTGTGTAATGGATCTTGGGCAAACTGCCAAAAATCTAAAAAAATTATACAGGTTGTCTGGAAAGGTATGGTAATAAATAATATGGGTAAAAGAGTAAGTCAAAATAATATTAGTAATCATAAAAAAAGTTTGATCTTGCTTTGTTATGTGGTTCAAAAATTAGAATAAAAAAATTATAAAATTTAAACTGTTGCCACAGTACCAGTGATATTTGGGCTACTAAATACCTTTTACACCAATGCTTTTTTCCATAGGTAAACGGCTGTTCAGCAAGTTCAGATTATACAAAGACAATTTTTTTCTTTATTTCATGTATGTGTTTCTGACAAAGGTGACAAATTTGACATTTTGCTTTGCCCGTTTGATTCCTTTATATTTTTTACAGAAAATATATGCCTTATTAAAATCAATATATTTTATTATATATAAAATCGCATTTTAAATACACATAGAAAATTATTAAAATATGATCAAATCATTAAAACTAGTTTCAATCTATAATATAAAGTTTAAGCTGTTTACAAACACCGTTTTTATAATTTGTTTTATATTTTAATTATATTCTTAAATAAATGGAGTTTTTAATATATTCAAAATGCTGGTATGTCTGTATTTAACATGCGATTTTATGGAAAATGGTACAAGATATCGATTTAAATAATGTGTACTTTTTTGTAAAAAAGATAAGGAAGAATAAACGGTTCCATTAAAATGTCAAATTTGTCACCTTAGTCAGAAACTACTAAAAGTCCTACACAGCTGTTTACCTATGGACAGGCGCATTGGTATGACGATATTTGGTAACCCAAATATCATTGCTACTGTGGCAATAGTTCAAAAGTTATAATTAAAATGGCTTTTTTATTTAATATTAACGGTAAAATCTTTTCTGACGAAGCGCGATAAAAAAATATATGATGTAATAACATTTTTTTCGCGCGTACTACTTGAACCTTGTCATTACTTTTCTTTAACCAATTTTCTAACACTTATATAATTGAAATTATAATGACAAATAAAAAACTTAGGTAGGGGAGCCCAAGAGGGGATTTCTGGAGTTACTAAAGCGCGTCCGAAAAATATACCGAAGAATACCTTGTACCCGATTAAAAACCTCCACCAAATATGAGGCCCGTATACAGGGGCGCTCGTAAAACTACAAAAATATACCCCACCTAAATTGTCGTGCAAGTCAGATTAAGATAGGGCGAGTTAATTACATGCTAAAGAGTGAATATCTTACTAATCTGACAATTTAAAAAGTGACGTAAAGAAACCGGAGGACTACAAGTTGTAAAAAAAAACGTAATTTTGACATGCTCGAGCGTGAATATAATTTTTTATTAAAAAAAAATAATTCAAGGAAACAAAAATATATAATTCAAAAAATTTGAACGATTTCCACAAGCCGAAATAATAAAAAATATTTCTTTGACTTACTTAAAAGTCTATAGCCGCTTAACGCCCCGATGTAAAGGTATACATTATATAACATGTTTTTCTTCTTATCACCCAAGCTTTGCAACCCAATAGGTCTCTAAGGACGCTCAGTAACTGCAAATTAGCATCTTAGGCTTCCTACTATTAATGAAATATTTCTTTTATTATTATATACAAATAAACCTTATCCTTTTATATAAAAGAAGTTTGATATTGCTGTGTTTATAAAACATAGTGGTATTATTTTGTAAAATAGTGTTTTAAAATTATGAAATGTTTAATATGTTGAAATAATACATTAAAAATAAAAAAGTATACGCTCAAACTGTATTTTAATAGATACTTTGTGCGAAGGCAACCAAAAAAAATGTTTTGCCAGTTTGGTAAATAATTTAATTTTGTTGGAATCTTTTAAAAACCACTTCCAAAGATATATAATTAAGAACACAGGGAGCCAGAGGGTATGTTGTTACGAGTTATGACTCGACTTTGCTTCACCAAACACAGCGCATTCAGTAAATAGACTATGGTTTTTGCTGCACACTGGTCTAAAATTCCGGAGATTCTATGTTTAGAACGTAAATAAATATTTACACAGTAACTCCTGTACGTTAAAATTTTATTTTTAATAAATTTATTTGGTTTTTCAAAGAATACTTTAAGTAGATTTTATTGTTGAAAGCCACTCCCCAACCGATAATTTTAAGGAAAAGAAAGCAAAAGTAGATTATTGATTGATAATTTATTTAAAAAAATAACCCATTTAATCAAAATTAAAAATAAGTTTCTTTAAAAAAAACAGATACTTGCAGATTCTAGCAGATGGATCTTAGACTATTATTTATTTATTTATTAAGAAATTTATTGACACATTGACACATACAATACACTATACTATACTATGCCAATGGGCTTTTGACCTAGGTCCTGCTGCCCAGTATATTTATATAAGCAGTAATACTTTTAAATCAGCGTTATGGTAATATTGTTTAGAATATTAAACCCCCGGCCAACAAAAAACGGCACCCTGGAATTTTTGCCAAATTTGATATTTTATACCTTTTTTGTTTTTAGTCCGATTTTTTTTGCCATTTTATAGATAATTTAATTGGGAATAAGCTAAATTGTTTAAATGATGTGTCAGTTTAATAGGGCGTTATTAAACCGGGTGAATCAATGTGTGCTTTTTGACCTAAGCTTTAAACACCCTATGAAGATATTGGGGCTTTTATTTTTTATACTGACAATTTTTTGATAAAGTTACATGTAGTCCTAACTTTTCCTTTTGACTTATTTCGCCATCTTTAGTTTTAAAAAAATAGGATGTTTTTAATAAAATTTTGCAAAATACGATATTTTATTAGATCAGTCATTTTTAAATCAAGTCAACTTATTTAATTGTTATAAGTATTAGACAGTGACATCCCTCCAAATTGTTGTAATAGTTATTGGTGTCACCATGCTGACACTGAACTACAACAGACGTAGCTAAAATTGTTGTGCTTTAGTCATAATAAAAGTTATGTGGCTCGTACATTGGGATTTCCGAAGGCCACAGTTCAAAATGCTTATAATAGGTACTTGGAAACAGGAAATTTTACTAGATGGCAAAGATCTGGTAGAAAGAGAAAAATGACTGCAGCTGACGATCGCTTTCTTGTGGTAAGATCTTTAGAAAACCGAAGGGCAACTTCCGTGACTTTAAAAAATTAGTTGCGAATGATACGTGGGGTCAATATTAGTAACAAAACGGTTTAATGGAGGTTAAACGAAGCTGAGCTACTTTAACGTAGGCCGGCAAAAAACCAAGATTACTTTGGCATTATCGATGAGAACGGTTACGAATTGCCAGAAAACATGTAAACTGGACTGTGGGGTAATGTTCTCTTCACAGATGAGTCGAGGGTGTTCTTCGGTCGCCGGATGGTCGTGAGCGTGTATATAGGAGACCAAATAAAAGATTTGCCGAATGCACCATAACAGATCTTATCAAGGTGGTTCCGTTATGGTGTGGGCGGGTATTTTGACTGATGCACGAACTGAACTTATATTTGTGGATAATGGAGCAATAAATGCACATCGATACATTGAAGATATTCTTCAATGTATCAAGTCAATAGTTTTATTTTCTTTCTTAATTTATTTTATTTATTCATTTATTTTTAATAGGTGAACAATTTATACTAATGAATGATAATGCTAGGCCACATATTGCACGGGTGGGAAATGAATGTTTAGATAAGGTTGGCATTCGACGGTTAGACTGGCCTATATGTAGTCCGGATTTAAATCCAATTAAACGTTTTTGGGATCAGTTGAAAAGAGCTGTTAGTTAGTTAATCAAGGTAGTAAATCTAAAGTTAAAATTTACAAACTTGTAATGCGGTTGTCATTTGACTTACAGTTTATCTTTATACAGGGTGTTTCACAACTAATCCGACAAACCTAAAGGGTAAATTCTGCAGTAAAAAATATTTTAAGAAATCTTTTTTTTTAAACACGCTGTAGTTCAAAAACTAAGACGTTTATGAACATATATAGAAGTTTTTTAATTTTTAATTATAGAATTAGCCCCTAAAGCTTGTCGGTTAAGTTGTGAAACACCTTGGATATTAAAATCATAATTTTTACCAGTGGTCCATAAGGGGTTTAAGGTTAATATTTTTTAAGAATAGATGGTACGCCACTACATTTTTCTAAAATAAAAATATTATTTTTAAATCATATTATTTAGTTTGAAACAAATTTAATCCCTTGACTTTTAAGTTTAATATATAGTTTTTGTTTAAAAAATAAAGAACCATTTCTCAGCATGGTAAAATCCCAATCTAATTAAAGAAAAAATAGTCCAAAAAAGTACTCGAGAACAAAAAAGCTTTTCTTTTGCAATAAAGTATTGGTATACTTTTGTTAAAAATACATCATGACTATGTAAGAAAAACAATTGCATATCAAAATAATTCGTTAGGTATTGAGGGGGTGATTTTAGGGTTGAAAATGTATTTTTGCAATGTCTAGCTAAACAATCCATTTAAAAAAGAGTTATCGACAATAAGAAACCTACAACTTGTAGTAAATGTAATAATTATTTTTAACCTAACCTCAAAAATTTTCGGAAAAAGTTTCATAAATGCCAGTACTAGTACTAAAATTCACTTGTAATTTATAAAACCAGCGTAAGACTTTTAAAGAAATAATTTAAAAACGAGCCTAATAAAAATAATGACATTTTTAACGTCTGGTAAATTTATTCATACCCACAAATTATCATTATAACCTTACTTAAAATGCCAATTTTTTATTGTAAAATAGGCTCGTAGTGATTTTCTCTTTTTTCTCAATTTAAAGTAACAATTTAATGACTTAAACATTGTGATTCGATGTTGACCTATAGATTTAAAGCCTAAAACTTAATTTGCCAAAACCTAAAACTAAAAACGTCTTTTTAAATATTGGATTACTTTTAATATTATTTATTTGTACCCATTCCTGTAAATAAAGAGTATTATAAGACATTTACAAAAGGTTGTTTTTAATCTGATTAGCGACAGTCAAAAGTTCATAAATATTACTTACATGGGTTTAGGCTTTTGGGATTATAAACTTTAGAAAAGCCGTTTTTATCAAAGCGCTTTTAAGCCATAATTATGATATCTCAATGTACCTAATTTATTATATTATATCACAGTGCATTTCTTTAATGTCCTATCCCTTTAATTTTTAAAAGAATTAATTTTAATAATTATAAACTTTATGAAAGTATAAATTAATACTATATTTTAAGAATGAAATTAATAAATTAAAATTTCAAGATGGCTGTGTTTGCCGCCACCTAGAAAAAAAAGGAAAGGGAGGTCCTGTGGCACTTCATTTAATAGGCACCAATAACTGTAACTGTAACCTTTATCGACTACAAAATGGCGGCACTTTAATATTTAATTTTTTTTTCGATGGACATATTTCGAAAACTAATAAAGCTACACATAATTATTGTAATATTTTTTTTAAAGTGAGGCAAAAACTATATTTCTAATAAAACAATTTGTATAATATATCACTATAAAATAAAAAGGTTTAAGAAAATACCATATAAAATCGATGGCTTCACTTGTATGTGTGTATGTTTGTATGTATGTAACTTCTCCTGTAGCTCTCCGCTCTTTGTTGAAGATTTACTATACTTTTTGCACCAGTATTACGTACAACCTCTGTTTGTTTGGCAATAAATTAAGCTAAAAGAGAAAATGAAAAAAACCTACCTACCAACCAATATATAAAAAAACGCGCTTTTATAAGACATCAAACAATAAAGTAACAAAATAATATAAAAAAGAACTTAAAAACACATTTTTAGTACATCAAACTAAATAGTTATATATTTTAAAATAATCCTTAAAAAATAATTAACGAAAACCAGTTAATAGCATTATTGTAAAAAAGCGTGGGCACTTTATGCCATATTTTTGCGATCTAACCTCAATTTTATTTTCATTTAACAGACTTCTTTGTCTATAACTTTTAATTGCTTTAACCCTGTGTACTCTTTCAGGTCCTATTTTTAAAAGCGAATAGACAGAGTGTATTCTAATAGCGTAAATAATGATTTATTTTTAAACTAATTCTATAAAAAAGTAATAAGGAATACATAAAAACAAAACTTATTTAGCCCTAACTTAATTAATTTAGGCACATGTCTTTCTGACAATAACAATGTATGCTACCGAGTATTGTGCAACTTTTGTATATATTTTTTTAATTAAGCTTATAAAAACAACTCTTTTGGTTTTTAAATATTTTTACGTAAGCTGCTTAAGTTTTCAGAAAAGATTTATAAAACCTTCCAAAATGCATTCTTCTGGACCATATAAAAAAACTCTTTGGGCAAGTTTTTTTTTAGAAATAAAGTGTTAAAATTTATATTTAAGAAATTATATAGTTACAATACCAGAAACCCCATTAAAAACTATACACAGTTTTTATTTAGCCTAACAATATAACTAAAAAAATTGTTGTCCATATTTTAATGTTTTTTAATAGTTAATAGTTATTACACCCTGTATTTTGAAAACGAGAAATTTGAGAACCCATTTTTAAATCCATTTTTTTTAGACAAGTACCCTATAAATATGTCCCTAAATTTGTAAAACACCCTGTAGTTTAACTTAGAAAAACAGTGTGCGCGTAATACAAACAAAAACACCTAAAGATAATAATTTTTTATGGACTTCTTGCTCTTTATATCATTTTGTGTTTTATATACCTAATATGTTTTTAATACTATACCGGGTGACAAAGAAATTATTATCCATCATTTTATTTACTTTTTCCTGTATATAGTGCGATCGTCTAAAAATTTTTAAACGTAATTTTCCTGAAAACTAAAAAATATTGTTTATAGTTATATTATATATTTAATACCAGGAATAAATTGTTAAATTTAAATATTAAAAGTATTTATGGTTATCATATTTAGAAGTTCAAATATTACAGCACTTTCGGTTAAACAAGAAGTAGTAATATAATGTCTTTAGAAGCTCAAGTCTTTAAAAAGAAACAGTTTAACAAGGTAAAATTTTTGTGATGTTCATTCGTTTTTCATAAACTTGCATATTATCGTGCGGTCTTTGGTCATTTTTAACGCCATTTGTCCTAAAAAAAAACTTATGGATTTATAAACGGTTTTATATTAGAAATGACTTGTAGAATTTAAAATTTAAAAATATACAGGGTGTTTCATTTAAAATAACAAAGTTTATGTCACTTCCGGTTAAACTGGAAGTAATACGCATATGCTATTATATACAAAATTGGCATCTAGTGATACAATATAACATGCTAAAATTTAAACGGTTTATGTTAACACTGAAGGAAATAAAATGCTGGATAGTAATTTCGTTGTCACCCCGTATACCGAGTTCCCACTAGATTACTAGTAAGCCTGATATTTTCTTGAAAAGTGTTACACGGTTTTAAAATTTTTGGTCGAATGTATGGTTGGATAGGATGCAAATTTCTGATTTTTTAGATTTTATGTGGCACATCCGGTTGAACCGGAAGTGCTCTTAATTTTGCTGTTTTAAATGGAACACCCTATATATTTTTCAAAACTCCTATAATTCAAATGCCTTAAATTTAAAGCTAAAACCTATTTCTTAATCTTATTTGTTGATTGCGATTTCTCTATTGTAATTACATCTCTAAACCTAATTTATAAGAGATAAGAGAGAAAAGTTAAAAAATATGTTTTTGTCGTCATTTTTACATTAATAACTATTAGTTTTAGAATTTAGAATATAATTAACAAAAAATATTGAGAAATAAGTGGTAAGTTTAAATTTAGGGTTTAAGGTAGCGATTTTCATTTGAATTATTAAAGTTCTTAACTGTCAAAAGTCAATTTCTGTGGCACTTTCGGTACAACCGCAAATTGTATTTTTAACGGTGATACGTTTAATTAAAACTGTGTAAAAATTGCATTTGCCCTTTTATACCATCATTTGTTTTTTAAAAATCGATAAAAATTACAGTTAACATGACATTTTTAAACGCCATTTTTTCAAAAACTAATTAAAATAGGTATTATAGGTAATACAAGTATCTTGAAATTGCCTGTAGGATTAATTTTTAGAAAGACATATGAGGTGTTTTATTTAAAATAGAAAAGTTGAAAGCACTTACAATTAAACTATATGTGTTACATAAAATTGAAAAAATCAGAAATTTGCATCCAATTCAACCATATATCCAACCAAAATTTTTAAAATCGTGTTACACGATACATCTCAAGAAAATGACAGACATGTCTTTAGTCAGGACCACCCTTTTAACTTTTGAATTATTAAGTATTTTTTTATAAAAACTTTAGGAGTTTAGTAAGATAAGATAAGCCACATTTTAGGCAAGAAATGACAGATGTAAATGTCTAACTAAGAGTTGGGCGCCAGTTAAAAAAATAAATAGAACGAGAGGTCTTGTGGCATATAATTTTAAGCTCCTGACGATTACCCTTAAATATAAAACCAGTACCCTCACCTACAACTAAATTGCGGTACCTTGAAAATTACATGAATACCTAATTTGGTTGGCCACATTTCAGGAACTAATAGAGTTAGATACACTTAATATAATATTTTCTTAAAGGTGTCATAGATATCTTTATAATGGTGATACAGTGACCGCCAGAAATGGAATATACCATAGCGTATACGAGGTAGGGGCAAATTAACGAATATGACACAAGAGTAATCGTACCGTTTTTTTAACCTAGAGAAAAATATTATTTGAAAAGCTCGTTTAGAATTATAAGTTAAGTCATATTTTAAAAGCAGCCTCCTATTAAAATATTGGGAAAAAACTTACTTTGTCAACATATCCCTTATACAGATTAGATCGACATTAATTAACGACCCTAAATTATCCTTATTGCCCTGACATTTTTAAAAAATGTGAAAGCTTTGTTATTCTTAAAGCATTAGGATACATTTAGATCACTTTAAAAAACAAACGTAAATTTTGTTTTTTTTGTGGTTCAATAAAGCTTAAATTTAAAAGTCTCTTTAGATTAATGTTCATGATCATTTTCGTCTTATAAAGAACGACTCTACACTTAAGATTCATTTTATGTTTACATTAAACCTAATATACAATTTCGAACTTTTGTATATAGACATTTTTGTTATTGTCATAATTCTAATTACATTTCATTTGTTAATTTTGTAATAAAAAAATAAAATAAAAATAAATTTAAAAATCTTAAGTGTAGTGGTGTTCCCTATAAGACGAAAACGATGTAAAACATCTCATGAAAAACTTTTTTATTATTGATTTAAAAAAATCATATAAGAAGTTCTGCATGGTCCAGAACCTAAAAGCAACTATCAGATATACAATTGTATCAATCAATTATCTACGAGGTTTGGCCAAAAATGTAATTTTTGCTTAGGAGTAAAGTACCTGTATTTTTGCTGAAATCAAAAATTGTTACATTAAGAAAATGTTTAAAATTTAAAATAGCTTCTAAATATACAATTTTTTTATTAAAAAAACAATATTTTTCATTTTTTTCTACGATAATAGTAAAAATTTATGTCTTTACGTTAGTGGATAGTTCATGATTATAAATGTCATTGGACAGTTTAAAATCAACTTTTAAAATTAAGTGCTATTAAAATTAGAAGAATGTACATACAATGTACTAATGTGCAAACTTAAATTTTCTTTATTTTTGCATAAAACATTTTTAAAGTTAAGTTTGCTTGGAATTTAAGAAAATTGCATATTTAATAGTAATTTTCAACAACTTTTCTTTATTATAATTTGCGATATTACCAAAAATGCAAGTACTTTAGTCTTAAGCAAAAATTACATTTTTGGCCCAACCTGGTAGATGACTGACACAATTTGATATCCGATGGTTGCTTTTTAGGTTTTGGACCATGCAAAACTTTTATAAAAATCATTTTTTTCGTAAAATCAATAATCAAAACGTTTTCAATAGGTATGACGCTAACTTACGTAGACACCTTATATACGGTGTGGTTTATTAAGTGTCGAACAAATGGAAAACTTTTGAATTTGCAACTTTTTGACAAATTTTATTCTTTATAAAAGTTGGTGCATGGTCTGAAACTGTATAGGCAGTAGTTAATTTTATTAAAAGTAAAATGATATACAGAGTTAAAAAGCAAAAACTGCTTAAGAGTAAAGTAACCTTATTTTCAAAAATACAACCAAATGTTAAATAAAAACTTATTTAAAAATAAAAGTTATGCCCAAATACCAAGTCATGGCCTCCTATTCAAATTTTTGGGAAAATTTTATATTAGTCCTGTATAATACAGATTTCGATTATTTTGACTTCATATTTCTTTAAAGAAGTTCCAACTGACTTTTAAACAAATTTAATTAAATTGAAGCGAATTTGTATAATTAAACTTAATTTATATTTTTTAGCTAGCCGCTAACCTCAAGTTTGTTGCAAGGATATTTATTAAGGCCCTAAAATTATACAAATATGCTTTTTGTTAAGGCAAATATACTATATATAATATAATGTGTATAAAATTTCTTATTTACCTTGTAAAAATCGTGTTTTAAATTTTTATGAAAGTGTAGAACATGGCTTAAAATTAAAAACTAATTAAATAAAAATTTAAATAAGAGGCCATGACTTGGTATTTAGGCATAACATTAATTTTAAATTACTTTTCTATCTAACATTTCTTTGTATTTTTAGAAATAAGGATAATTTTTTCTTAAGCAGTTTTTAATCTTTTGACCCACCCTGTATACCAGAACTTTAAAAAACTACATACTGCTTATAGAGTACCGAGAGAGACCGTGCACCAACTTGTATGAATACTAGAATTTTCTGACAAATAAAAAGTTTTCCATTTGTTGCACACTCAATGGACCACACACGGTATATATTTTAGCAGAAAGCGGTATGCTTATTTTCGTCATCAAAAATAATTCAGTAAAATTTTGGAAAGTATTAATTTTGTGTATTTTTAATTATTAAATAAAATATAGGTATAAATTATAATGATTTTAAGTTTTAAATTAATAATTATGTTCTTTACTTCCAAAGCTCATAAAAATAAATTTAATATTTTTAAAGTACCTTATTCTTTAAAACAATTATCTTAAAACTTTAAATTTTTACTTTCTTTGTAAGATTATTTTATTAAATATAAAGTTAAAATTTGTACTAAAACTTTTACGCTTTTAAAAAGGAGTTTAAAATACTTAATTTTTTATTCAAGCAGTTTAATTAAAATATAACAAACTAATAAAAAGTTATAAAGTTTTTAACGCAAATATTCATCAGTATTTGCTCAGTTTTATTAAAAGGATTTTGGGGCTAAAAATTTAATTTGGAATTAGCAAACAATCTGTATTTTCAAGTAATGTTCTCAAAAAATGTTTTACCGTTTAAATAAAACAAAGTATTATTTAATAAGCCTGTCATATTTTTCATTTGCTTTTGTAGAGTTCTTTCACGGTAATTAATCATCCGACAATAATTTAATTAAACAACTTTAAATTCCATAATTAGTTTTCTACAGTTTGCCATTCTATTTAATTAAAAGGTATTATTTCGTTTTCAAATAAAAGTTTTTAAAAACATTGTGTTAATATGCCGGTTTAGCTAAGTTAAAAGTTATACAGGGTGATTCAACTTAAGTCGGCGCTATTGCTAACTTGTTTGAAGTCATAGAAAAACAATGAAACATCAGGTTTTAGATTTATTGCACAAAAAGTTGTAGTTTTGAAATAAAGCACCCTGTAAATTATATTACTATTTAAAAGATCTATAAAAGGGCTTTAAAAGAGTCCACATGTAATATTTCCAATTTTTATAGTATCGGAAATATTGCCATCCTCAGTCCATCATAGTAAACTGTATAAGGCATCACCATGTAAAATATATTTTAAAAAGTTTAGACAAAATACCACATTTTATATGTCTATCTCTTATAGTTTTGGAAATATGGCCCAGAAAATACTACAAGTTGACTAATTTAACCAACGTCGTAGCTTTAATAATAAAGAAGGTAGTAATAGGGCCGACTTAAGTTTGATTACCCTGTATAGTAGACTGGGCCAAATAATCGACTTTTATTTTTTTAAAAATATATCGAAAATATTGTTTATTGTTACAAAAAGAAAATATCGTGAAAATTTGAGCCCTTAATATTAATATTTAAAAGTCCCTCTTTTTAATTTAGATTTTTATTTATACTTTCATTTTTGCGTCAAAGCTTCCTACCTATCAAGTTAAAGAAAATTATGTGTACATATAATCTTTGGAGAATTAAATTGCCTACAAAAAAAATTTAACTGTCTTAGAGTAATTAAATGTACGTTTTGTATAACAAATACTATTAACCTAGAATAGGTTTGGATAAAATTTGAAATTTATATATTTTAAGCGATACAATTAATAAAATATTTATTTTGACGATGCAACATTTTAATTTTTTCAAAAAGTAAAAAAACTTGGTTCAAAAATGAAGAAAAGAAGTAGTCATTTTTTCTTTAACTTAAATTGTGAATAACTTTTAAAAAAGGTCTTATTTAAAAACAGTAAGTGACCTTTTTTGCAGAGCATTAAATATTTTTAGGAATCTGTGTTGTTTTTTTCTATATATTTATTTTTTTGTCAGTTCCAAAATTTAAAAATAAAAAAGGTAAATTAAAAAATATATCAATGTTTAAAGCTCGATTATTCGAAAACGGTTCATCTGGCGAAAATTTTCAATAAGACGTTTCTTGTAGGCAATTTAGTTCTCCAAAGATTATGTGACACCTATTTTTTTAACTCGATAGTTAGGGAGCTTTGACGCACAAATAAAAGTACAAATAAAAAATCTAAATTAAAGGAGGGACCTCTAAATATTAATATTAGGAGCTCAAATTTTTACGATATTTTCTTTTACTACCCTAAACAATATTTTTGATATATTTTTCAATAAAAACAAAAGTTGACTTTTTTGGCCCAGTCTACTGTATAGGCTAGTAAACTAACAATAGGTCGGGACCGATGTAGAGTGCACTAAGCGATAGGGATTTCGGGACAAAAAATCACTCTTATTACACTAAGATAGTTTTGTTATTTATAATTAAGTAGAGTGACAGGGTATCCTATTGCAACTGCGGGGTATCTCAGTTGTTATTAAAGATGGAATCTTGGGGTTTTCGCGAACCTAAGCTATTTTGATGTAAAACAAAAGATGCCCTAAACAGCGCCGTCTTAGATCTCTTTGTTTCTGAGCTACAGGGCGATATGGAAAATTTTGATTTTTTTATTAGCACTTGTATCTCAGTTGACTGATAACTTATTCAGAAAATAAAAACGGATTCTTACGTACTGTTTTACGTAAAATAACTAATGACCAATGTATATTTGTCCAAAATTAATTTATCTTCTTACAGGCTCTTCAATAAAATAAATCCCTATGAGGCTATTTTTATAAACAACGATAAAATTCCCAATTTATATCTTTCATATTAAAAATTTTGCTGTAGGCTATGCAAAACAAATCAACTGATGGTTTTTTATAACAACTTAAGTGACAAGTGGTGCTTAAGGCACAAGTTTAAAAACTAGATTTTGCTATATACATCTAGGTAGGTACCACTTTCTTATTTAAAATTTATAATTAGTTTATTAAATAATGTTTCTAATTCATTGTTAAAATATTCTATTTCGTGCATTTTCATTTAAAAATACCTTCTAATATTATATTTACTTAAATTTTTAATCAATGCGACACATTTTTTTTTTGTTAGAAGTTTGGTTTCTAACTTCTTAAACCAATGCAATAGATTTTTGTTCTATGTTTTTATAAATCGAGAATTAATTAAATACTGTATTAGCAATAGTCAAAGGTTTATTGGCCAGGAGCCCAATTTCTGGCATCATTCGCATCTGTACGTATGCCCAACCTTTCGAAAGGTTTATTGGGGAATGTTTCTAAATAAATGCATTTTTAAGTCACTTTTGCATTTCCTTATTTTTAAATAAAATGTCAAGAACCAAAATTTTAAGAAAACCACGAAAAAAATATTTGCGTCACAAACGTCCGAAAATAAAAGGAAATTCCTTAAAAAGTAGAATTATGAAAAATTATAAGAAAAAAGAACTAAAAAGCTTACAGGTGCCGTAGAAGGATTATATTAAAAATATTATTTAAGACATTTTTTAATAACATTAGTGCAAATTAGATAAAGACGTTGTTATTATTATTATTTAAGCATTTGTGCAATACTTGTTGTTTTATGCTGTTATCTTTAATTTAGAAAACTTTAGTATTGTAAAGTGTAAATAATGTTCTTTGAAATTGTATTTTGTCTTAATTTATAACACCTAGTGTTTCTTCTTTAAGCTCTCATAAAGGTTGTATAAATCGTTTTACAGTGAAAATATTTTATTAAATTCGCAGTCGTTTAGAACATCGAATGAATTTAAAATAATATATTGGTTGTATTTATGATGGTCGTTTTCTACTCACCCTCCAGAACTACAATGTTTGCAACTTGGTTTAAATCATTTGTTTATTATTTTATTTAATAATAATTACAATTGAATAAAAAAATTAATTACCAAAACCAACAGGAAAACGTACCCCAATAGGTTATGATTATAACTTGCGAACGAGTTTCAGTATTCTTGAGTACTCGCAAATTGTGCAAGTGCTTAAGAATACTAAATGTCAGTTCTTATTTAATGTGTCAAAAGATGCAAGCGATCCTTCCAGATGCGAAAGGCCAAAAATAGAGCCGCAGTAAAGCAATAACAAAGCAAGTAGAATTAGTCATCCTGTCCGAAATGTTGACATGCCGGCATTCGCGTTAGCCGTCTCCTTTCCACACATTGCCTATGAACGACTTAATTTAAGCTAATTCTGTATAGTATGCTAACAATAAATGAAGGAAATGATTAATAAAACAACTATTTAAAAATTATTCTTATGGCTTAGATTTATAGAAACAAAGAAAAAACTTAAAAAAGTAAAACAGCAAGAGCAAAGTTTAAAATTCGTAACGCAAGCACCACTATACAGAAATCAAATTAATATAAAAAACTGTTATTTAATTTGTTTGCATGAACTTCCGCAAAATGTTAGATCTGAATTTTGAAAATTGGGAATTTTGTCGTTGTTTATAGCTTGTAACAACAAAGTAATGTCTTAATAAATATACAGGCTGTGTTAAAAAACCCAAAAATATTTCAAAACAATATTTGGATAAATTCTAACTACGCTACTAATTTTACCATAAGAAGTTACATAAGAATTTGTTTTTAACCTTTTTAATAAGTTAACGGCCAAGTGACATACTATTACAAGGGCTACCTAAAAATGCAAAATTTTCAAACTCGCTCTGTAGCTCAAAAGTTAGAAGGGTTATATTGCTTTGTTTATGGCATCTTTTGTTTCACACAATTGCAACCCAAATAGGACACCCTGTACAATGCTCTGCTAATACAAAAAGCAATACAGGTAATTGTCGCAGCTTGAGGTTTGCCCAGATTTACAGCTTGTTGGTAAATTAAAATCACAAGAATTGGTCCGCGACGGAATTCGCTTTGACGCTCAGATATGTACGGTTGCAGGACGTTGTATATAAATCTAGACGGGAATGTCGAAGAAATAAATAAATAGACTTGTTTTATAAAAATAAGTTATTTGCGCTACAGTGACAATAAAAAGGCAATATCAATACAATAATAACTTTCTTATTTTACTGGGCATACTGTTATTTAACTTGTGTGCAATCCTTATGATTTTTATTGGTCTAGGACAAGAAGCATTGAGTTTACTACATCAAAATAAATATGCGAAGCACAAACAGCCAAACGTATAAGCTAAGTCGAAAGATTTACTGGCAGTGCATGGAAAAGTGACGGTTTACAGGTGTAAAATATTAACAGGTAGAGATTTAATAAATAATTCCGGCATGTAGCTTCGGTAACACATTACACAGTGCATCGATATGTGAATAAAAATTCAAAAAATTTTTTTTAATACCAAAGAAATATATAATATTATGTGTAATTATATGTTAAATGTATATTAATATTCGCAAAAAAATCCTAACTGCGTACTAGTATTAGCAGAACTTATCCTGTACTTTACTTAATTATTAATAACAGAATTATTTTAGTGCAATAAGACTGACACGATTTTTGTCCCCTATCTTTCAACTTACTGTACAGGGTATCCCATTTTCGACACTTTTGCGTGGTACCTCACATTCTGTTAAAGATAGAGAGTTGTGGTTTTCACAATAGTGAGCTACTTGTTTTGTGAAACTAAATATTACATAAACAAATTTATCATAGCCCTCTAAGTTTCGGAACTACAGCGTGATTTTAAAAAAGATGCATTTTTTCGCACTTCTCGTATATTCGTTGTCTGATAACTTATTGAAAAAGTAAAAAAATTAAAGCAGTGGCTTGCTTTAAATTTCTTACAAAGGCAAGGCTTTTAAGATATAACCCAAATACTATTTTTTAAATGGGACACCCTGTATATTTGTCAAACAATTAATTTGTCTTTTTACAAGCTTTTTAAAAATATACACATATGGGAATTTTTGTATTATTAATTTTACGAAATAATGTTTTTTTTTAAAGTTCTGCATGGTCTAAAACCTAAAAAGCAATCATTAGATATTCATTTTTTTTTTGGTAGTATACAAAGTATTTTAAAAATTATTTTTAGTTTTTTTTTTAAGTTTTGCATGATCTTAAACCTAAAATGCAACGATAGATAATAATTTTTTCAGGAGTATACGAGGTATCTAAAAAAATATGAATTTTGTTTAAGAGGAAAGTACCCTTATTTTTAAAAAAATCAAAAATTAATATAAAAGAAAAATAACACTTAAATATGTAAACTTATTCATTTGCAAAAAAATGTTGTTTAATTTTTTTATTATAAAACGATAAATTTAAATTTATACATTAGTGCATATTTATGTTGAAATGTAATATCCAAAGATAGCTTAAAAACTGTAAATACAGCAAAAAGTCACTGTTAGCGCAACTTTTTCTTATTTTTATTATTTTTAAAATTTATATTTTCGCGGGCTTAACACACAAATGTATTTTAAGCAAGGGTACACACACCTCGCGCAAACGTGTAGAGAGAGACAAAAAATGGCCGTACTCGGAAATAGTACCGTTTAATCCAAGTGTAAAAAAGAATCGTTAAAATTACTTTAGCTGTGCATATGTTTATTAGTTTTTAAGTAATTTTCTAAAACCTGGAGATTGGTGATCAACAAGGCAAAGAGAAAGGGGATCCCCTGAGGAGATAGTGCCAAGAAAAGTAGTAAGTGCCCTTTATCTGCTTAAGTACATTGTGTGTTCGAAAAACCTATGGTTTCAATTTTTTTAACTTTTAATACAATACAGTCTACTTATTTCCATTTTCACTTTCACGCAAACAGTCACAGAAACCCTCGTTATTGCATAAGAAATTAGATATATTTTTTTGTAAATAACCGAGTTCTTTTTATTTTTAAACCTTTTTCCTTAATAATAATTTTTAATATTTTTAAAAATAAAGGTACATTCCTCTTAAACAAAATTTATATTTTTTAAGATACCTCATATACTAAATATAAAAAAATTAAAATAGGTATTTATATTGTTGCATTTTAGGTTTTAGATCAAGCAAAACTAAAAAATAAAAATTATAATAAAAAAATTTATTGTTAGTAATAGGTATATATTTTGTTTAATTTTTATTTTACAAAACACCTATTAATGTATTATGATTACTGGCTTTTTTAACGAATGCAAAACATTTTTTCTGTTAAAACTATGTTTTCTAACTTCTTAACCCAATGAAATAATTATTTTGTTTTTCCCAATCGAGAATAAGCTTAATATATTATGCAAATAATAAATTAAGAAAATTATTTAATTAAAACCATTACTAGTTTTAAAAAATCCTAAGAAAGTGCTACTATCTAGATTTATATAACAAAAAGAAAAAATATACTGTGTTATACATAGGTTATATACATACATTTAGCAACAGAAAAAATATTATTAAGTTTATTACCAAAATCCAATTTTGAAAGTCATGACGTAAGCACTGCTACAGTAATCAAAAACAAATAGTATTATTTGTTTTCTTTTGCCAAATATTGGACATGAAATACGGAAATTATAAATTATGTCGTCGTTTATAAAAATAATCTAACAGTGTTCAATTTTTTTAAAAAGCTTGTTATAAGATTAAATTATTTTTTAGCTAATATACAGGGCGTACCATTTAAAAAATGGTATGTTTGGGTTATATTTCAAAAACCATACCTTTGTGAGAAGTTTTAAGCACGCCCCTAGATTCTACGTTAAGAGTTCTATTAAAACCATTTCTTACTTTTTTAAAAAGTTATCAGACAACGAAGACACGAGGGGTGCCCAAAAATACATCTTTTCAAAATCACTCTGTAGCTCAGAAACTAAAAGGGCTATGTTAAATCTGTTTATGTCATATTTAGTTTAACAAAAAAAGTAGCACACTAATGCGAAAACCGCAACTCTTTATCTTTAATAGTATGCGAGGTACCACGCAAAATTGTCGAAAATGGGATACCCTGTACATCGGTTTCGCTTTGTTGTCGCTGGCTAGCCATCATACCTTTCCACTTAGCTTAACGTGTATATGTATTTCGGTTAATAAATAAACAGTATCTTAATTTAAAAAAGTGACTTTGTGTAAAGGTTTTTTTGTCCTGTACTGAAGGAGCACCAAGAGGATGTCATATACAGTGTGTTCCAAAATAGGTGTTACAAAAGGACAAATGGACCAAAAATTTTAGAATTTTTAATTGTTCTTTTGGAAAAACTGGTCGCATGGTCCAAAACTTATAAATACAAAATTTTACTTCGATCGTTATAACTAAAAATGTGAAAAGTTACCAAGAGTAAACTACCTTTATTTTTAAAAATAGGACAAAATTGTATTAGTTATTGTTGTAGAAAATTAAATTTATTGTCAAAATCTAAAGTAAAAGAAATAAAGTAAAAAAATTCTAAATTTTTACATTATGCAATACCACATTTTAAAATACTTGGTTTAGGGAAGCGAATTTTAAAAATTATTTAGAATTATTAAATTTTCTTTAAAGTTTTGCTTTCTCTTGCCCTATATTTAAGTTGTAATGCGTAATGTAAAACATTAACAATGACACTTTTTTTACTCTTATGCTTTAACTTCAAACTTTAAAATTCAATTCCCTATTGAACATTTACTTATACAATTTTATTTTATTTTTAAAAATCTGGTCAAAAATTTTTAAACCATTTGTCCTCTTGTAACACCTATCCTGGGACACACTGTATGTATCATCCTTAATATCTTCTAATTTTATAGCTTGCCTATCTTAAAAATTAAAAACTTTATTGCATATACCGGATCAGTTAAATAACATACCACCTAGTCAATGTGAGGAAAAGATACTGTCTAACGTGAATACCAGCACGTAAATATTTCGGATTGGATACCTCACGTACATTTTTTGTTGTTGCTTTATTAACCGCTATACCTTAACCAATTGCTTATACAGCATGCACCTGGATTTTCCAAGGAATATAGAAAAATAGTATGTTTATGTAGTAATATTCATTTGTGTAGATAGTAATATTGTTTATTTTAATATTTGTAGATGTTGTCACAAAATTGTAGGTTAATATTATAAAAACAATTAAAAAAGTATTTGGGTTTATTTTGAGCTTTAAACATACTGAAACTTATTAAACACAAATTAAAAATACGCGCACATATATACGTCGGCATCAGGCGAAAGGTACGGATCGGAAAAAATGGTTTAATGGAATTAAATAAAGCAGTGCACCTATGTGCGGGCAATTTGCACCGGATTTAAAAAATTCCGAGAGAATATAGCTACTTAAATTAAAATCCAGTCATTACCGTTTTATATGTGCGATACAGGTAAGAAATTTAGTTATTTAACAAAAATTTAAGCCGATTCCTACTGTACAGTTTTTACCCAGTGGTTTTATACCATGGTGAAAAGGCGCTAACTTTTATTATTTACCCATGATTTTCCCATGACTTGCATGTACGTGTATATTATTTAATTATCACCAAAACTTTTTTCCGATCCGTATCGTCTGTCCGATGCCGACGTATGTGCGCTTACCTTAAAGGAGCAAAAGAACTTCCATTTTGTTTGTCTTATTAATAAAAATTGAACAAAAGCCAGTGACCTATATTTTTTTTTTGTTAAAAATATTTGTTTAGGTGCCACTCAAGACGTCATTAAACATATTACATGTATTTAACCCAAAGCAAAATAGGACGCAACATTTATAAAAATTACAAAAGAAAATATTAATGATAATAATAAATACACCTTCTATTTCTTAAAAATAATCCATTTTTGGACATATGTTTACAAATACTTTTTTATATAGAAAATACCCTCTATAAGGTATCTTCTAAAACCAAAACCAAATCTAAAATCATATAACCGGTGTCCGAAAACTTGACGATATTTTGACAGAGCTAACATAATCAAAAACCCATGATTTTTAAGATATTTGCGCATTTTTACAATTTTGAATCCCCCTGTAATAATATGGTAATTTTATTTTAACGCTTTTGCTATTAAGCAAAAGTTTTTATTTTTAAAAATTAAGAATACAAATCTTACAAAAACAGTTACATTCACATTCACACTGTAAAGATTTCAGAGATAACTTTTAGTCTATTCTAATTTAGGACTTTAATTAGTAAAATGGATATTTAGTGCTCTAAATTATAATTAAAATCTAATAAATATAAACTTCATAACCCAACAATTTTTTACCGAGGACGTTTTATATTTTTCTGGATGGTTATGGGGTTGTTCCCTTAGCCCTTTAAGTATTATCGTTGACTTTCCGGACACTCTATATACGCTTTTTAAACTTTTCGCGCAAGAAAAAAATTGTTGTTTTACTGAGTCAAATAAATCAAAAATACTTTTATCTGCACGTAAAAACACCGCAGGTGTTAAAATGGATTCAGAGCAAGATTAAATCCAAATGTTATTAACCACATGCTGTTTCATAAAGAAAGAAAAAGTTTAAAAGTGCTACATTTATTTCTTTTAAATATAAAATAATATTATTCTTTTTACCAATTTATTTTTAATTATATATGGGTGTTTCGAAAAGTTAATAAGAATGTTTAAGGGCAGATTTTACTACTAAAAATATGAAAAATCGTTCGTTTAATAATGGGTCAGGCAATACACTCTTTCCTAGGTGTAGGGTGTTAATCTTTTTTTTATTTATTATAAATTACTTTTAAATACGCAAACTGGTTTATTTGATAGATTGTTTTTTTATTGTTTTGTGATTGCAGTGAATATTTACGTTTGTATATTAGTGAATACTTATTTCAAAATGGAATATGTAGAGGAAGTTTTAAAACTGCCAAAACATCAAGAAGTCACAAAAACACTTATTATCGTAAAATAAAAAATAGAAAAAAGGTTTATTTTTTTAAACAACTAACTTTGAATATTTTATATTTTCATAAGTAATTTTTAGTTCTAAACAAAGTTTTTCATATGATGCGAACTTACTTAGACTCACTGTATAATCTGTATATGGGATGTTGTATTTAAAATAAGAATTGGTATTGACCACCGTTACATGACTTACTTTTATACTTTTTGGTGTTATAGAATTTCAGTTGACACCTGAGGCCGTAGTCGGTAACTTGCAACAAAGAAATGTGTTCTCCTTTTTCTATTTTTGTCCGTTGCGATCTCTATAAAGTCTTTTGGTTCGTTCTGTACTAACGAATCGGCAATATTTGGATTCTTCTTGTCATTTAATCCTGTACTATTGTATGGCGTTTTGTATAAAGTGATCTTGCTCTCTTATTTGGACGTTTAGATTTTTTTATAAGCGGGTGTTTGCGGGGACATTGACACCATTGCAATTGTGATCGCAATAATAAACAAATTTTTATTTAGTGTTTTGTGGAAATAGTATTCGTTTATGTTAGGATGTTATATTGTATTTTGTTTAAACTTTAATATTTAAGCGAGGTGTGGGCTTACTAATTATTTTTTCATTAAATCCTTACAATCTAAACCACCGTCTAAATTTACATTTTTTTTTGCTCCTCTTAGTTTTATACAAAATGGAAAAAAGCTAGTTACATTTTAATTAGGCAGAACAGAAACTAATAAAATCCGGAGATTTAATGGATTTGACTAATTAAAATTTCAATGCCAAAAATAAATAAAACATAGTTAAAAAACATACTAATTAAGAAATGACAAGTGCATTTTCATTTAAAGGGTGGATTTTTCTACTAAAGAACGTTTTCAGGTCCAGTAGTATATTAATTTTTCACTGCCAAAAATAATAACCAAATAACAATTTAAAATCATATTAAGGATTAGACTTTAAACCTGCAAGGTTAATTTCTAGTTCAGCAGAGTTTAGAAGTATAAAAAATTGGGTTTAAGTTTATATATATATATATATATATATATATATATATATATATATATATATATATATATATATATATATATATATATATATATATATATATATATATACAAATTGATTCAAGAAAGGGGATTAGTAAAATAAGAAATAATTAGAAGAATCATAAAAAGTAAGTAGTAGAAGTGAAGTTAAGAAAAGAGTAAAAGTTTTAATTAAGCCCGTACGGGCTCCCCTAGTTTGGGGGTGCACGAACAAAATTTATTTAGTTTGGTAAAAAGGAATGATCTTGAATAACATTAAAATAGCACGTAAAATATTTTACCATGACTACTCCTAATGTTATTGTTATTGTTTCAGTTATTTATCACATTATCTGTGATTGTTCTAATAATGTCCTAATTAATTTGAAAGATATTGTTTTGGTAGGCCAGAAATCATTTTATACAAATCTACCAACTTTTTAAAGAATCTGTGGACTTTTCTGGATTTTGTACACCAGATCATTAAGCTGTGTTACTATTATTTATGGCTCCTTCCATGACTTCTGAAGTTTCGGTGAACGCCCCTTGGTTCTTCTCAGATTGTATAACCAAACTTTTTCACCGACCTAAATCCCTGATATTTAGCTTTCAAGTCATAGCGGCACTTCACACAGTCACTTCCTTTTTGTAATCTGAAACGCACCTCTTCGTGTATCTTTTGTAGCTATTTACTAAGCTGACTTACATAGTCTGGTTCTTCACTGGTGGAAGGTCGTCCTGTAAGCAAGTCAGGGAAGACAAAATTTCGCTCCAAAAATGACTTTAGCGGTATGCCAATAGAAACGGCTGTATACAGTTATCCCAGTCAGTTTGTTGGTCATTTACTTTAATTTTTAGGTAGTTATCAAGAGTTCTGCTAAAACGCTCTATCATACCATCGGACTGGGTATGAAGAGGTGTTGTTCTTGTTTTGTGAATTCTCAGGAGATAATAAAGGTTCTTGAAAAGATCGGAATCAAAGTTTTCATCTTGTTTGGAATGTATTTCTCTTGGTACTCCATAACGACAAATTCATTGTTAAAATAGTACTTCTGAAACAGTCCGAGTCTCTTGATTTGATATTGCATAGACTGCCGGCCATTTGCTAAAGTAATTTATTGCTACCAAGATATAGCGATTCCCGGATTTACTAACTAGAAATGGTCCTGCTATGTCTATAGCAATTCTCTCAAAAGTTGCCCCTACATTGTATTGCTTTATTTTGCCATGGCTTCGTATTTTCGGCCCCTTGCTGGAACATTCTGCACCAGTCTTTTACAGCTGCACGACTTTCCAGCCAGTAGAACCTTTTTCAAACCTTCTTAAAAGTCTCCATAACTCCGAAATGGCCTCCTTCTACACCATTATGCAAGGCTTGCAATCTGCAATACTTAAGGAATCCTTTTGGTTGGAAAGGATATTTGATCTTTATGGATTTTACCGTCCGAACTTTCCCAGACCCTTTGTAATAGGCCATCTTTAATAATCCGGCAGTGGAATTCATCAGGAATTTCATGTTCTTCTCGTCTGGTGCAGTATTTGCAATCATCCGGGCAAGGTGGCCTTGATAGACCGTCAGTATTCTTATGGTCCAGTCCCCTTTTTTTATGATATCTCACGAAGGCTTATGCCCAAATACCAGTGTACCGTGAGTGCCGGGTTACTGGATGTTTAACCCATTATTGGCGTGTTCCGTCAACGTTATCTGTTTGAAGTGCTCAATTAATTTAAGACAAAAGTGGACTGTATTTGGTTCAATAAGGCTTGTTTTCTGTATAAATTTAAGAAAATGAAGCCAAGAAAAATCACTAAATAAAAGCAGGACACTAAAATACTTATCACTGTTTGGGGGAAATTACACTTAAAGAAAAGCGTGGGCTCTGATATGCCCAAAAAGCGCGCGACCGTACGGTTCACGTGAAAAATATGCAGTGTTCGATGCGAGCGCGTTCCAGGTCACGAAGTACCTTAGTGTCGATATTGATAACAAAAAATAATAATAACCCGAACAATAGGGAAAAGTACCATATTTATATGGTCCGTACTAGATGCTAAAATTAAAATAAATAATAAATATAATTTATTAGTAAACGGAGATTAAACATCCTGCCCGGCCAAAATGCATGAAATAAACATGCATTTTCCAATAAAAATAAAGAAAAAATATATAATACTTTGGTCGAACATATAACCATAATACCAATACCATAAAAAAACTAAAATTGTAGAATTAATTAAAAATAAATAAAAATACTAATCGCTAAGAGGTAGGGGACACAACTTAACGAGCGGTCGGGTGAGTACACCATTTTTGGTTTTGACAGTGGCAACACGGGCAACGTCATCAGAACCAGAATGTAACTCTACGATTCGTGCAAGAGTCCATTGACACGGTAAAGAGTTGTCTGATTTAATTAAAACAAGAGTCCCTATCTTGGGAGTAGTCATTGAATCAAGCCATTTAGCCCGTTGCTGCAGGGAATGTAAATATTTCTTAATAATCCTATATAAAATTATTAATTTCTTTAGAGGCGGCTTTAAAGTTCGTGCCTTGGTCGTTAAATAATCGTTTACAAACACCTCGACGCGAAATAAAGCGTTGTAAGGCGGCAAGAAAAGTATCAGTTGACATATCACTAGCCAGTTCTAAATAAATGGCTTTTGTGGCCATGCAGACAAAGAGACAAATGTAGGCTTTATTAGTCCTTACACCCCGATGACGCGAAAAAAAACAGAATAAGGACCAGCATAATCAACTTCGGTATTTAAAAAACATTTTGCCTCTAAAATTCTAGAAGGGGGTAAGTTACCCATAGGGGTTGAAATGATTTTGGATTGGTTTTCCAACATGTTATGCACTTAGAAATAACAGACTGGATAGCTCGTTTGGGTGATAAGATCCAAAATTTTTGGAAAATAAGAAATTGTAACGTGCGCAAACCGGCGTGAAAATATTTTTTGTGATAATAATTAATTAAAAGAACAGGTAAATTACAGTTTCTTGACAATAAAATAGGGTGTTTTGCGTCATAACTTAAATTTGAAAATTTTAAACGACCGCCTACGCGTAAAATACCAGTAGAATCAATAAAAACATTTAATTTGCGGAGCTACTTGGAAAAAACTTTATTATTGATTTCATGTGTAAAAGAAATTTCCTGTGAATATTTTACTAACAACATTAAGGCCTCATGCAGTTCAATAGGTAATAATGGGCCCAGTCTTTTATTATGTTTGTTTTTAGAGTTATATAAAAATCTTTAAATAAATGCAAGAATGCGTTGAAGTTGAGAAAATGAAGAAAATTTATTTAATAGCAAATAAAAAATATTATTGTTTAAATCTAAATGACTGAAAAACGTATGTTTTTCTCTTCTGTAGAAATTGAAATTTCTAATAATGAAGAATTAAAGTTGTTTTGTTTACCAATCCAACAATTATCAGTATTTTTAAGAAAACTAGGGTCATTAAACCAAATTGAATTTGACATAAATTTAGAGGGTAATAAACCACGTGACGCGATATCTGCGGGATTATCACCAGATAAAATATGAAACCAAAAAGAAGGTGAAATTCGCTCTTGAATATAGGAAACGCGATTAGAAACAAACATTTTCCAGCGATGTGGCGACGACTTAATCCAATATAGAACAATTTCCGCGTCTCTCCATGCGTAAACTTTTTCAACAGAAATAATATTTTTTAAAATATTTAAAACAAAAGACACTAAATTTGACAGCAACACAGCGGCACACAATTCAAGGCGAGGAATAGTTATTTTAGCGAGCGGCGCAACTTTTGTTTTGGCGCAAAGAAACCTAACAGAAACTTGACTGTTATGAATGAATCGTAAATAAATTACTGCGGCGTACCCATTTTGCGAAGCGTCACAAAAACCGTGTAACTCGTATAAACAATCAAAATTTTCAAAAATTAATCGCGGCACCGTTAATGTACTTAAATTTTGCAACTCAGTTTTATATTGAGTCCAAACACGAAGAATGTCAGCGGGAGGTTCTTCATCAAAATCCAAACCACACGACCACAATTTTTGTATAAGAGTTTTAAGAAAAAAGGTAGCAGGAGCCAAAAACCGAGTGGATCAAAAACACGAGCTAACTCGGATAAAAGATTGCGTTTGGTACAGGGGCGGTTCTCACATTTATAGAAAATAAAAAACAAACCTGAACAGGATTCCATTGTAATCCTAAAAGTTTAATATTAGCGTGTTCAGAATCCAAGTCAAATGATCGCGGATTTGTAGATAAATGATCAGGATCCAGGTGATGAAGTAAAGAAGGTTCATTACTTGACCACTTGCGTAATTCAAACCCACCCTTTTTAAGCAACAAAATAAGTTCTTTTTGCAATTTAAAAGCGTCATCTAAAGAAAAGCAACCGGTACTGATGTCATCAATATAAGTAAAATTTTTAAGGGCGTTAGAAGCTTACGGATAACTATTACCCTCAAAAGGGTGCGTAAGGCTAAAAACGGCGCTGAGGAAATTTCGTAAGTAACCGTAGTCACTTAAGAGTATCATCGGCCGAAAATCGCCAAATAATTCTTTGATAATCACGATGAGTGGGATCTATTAAAATCATGCGATACATTTGTTTAATATCTGCGCAAAGAACATATGGATAAAGGCAAAAAGTTAATAAAATGGTTGCGATATCTTTTGTAATTTAGGACCGACATGTAAATGATCACTAAGCGATGTTTGATTTGGTAATTTTGAGCTGCCATTAAAAACTACTCTAAGTTTGGTAGTTTTGCTATCCGGTTTAATTACGCAATGATGCGGCTGATAATACGAGGGTTTGTCAAGTTCATGCGAAGGCACGACTTCCATATGTTTTAAATTTAAATATTCAAGCATAAAATCCTTATATTGCGAATATAATTCATTGTTTTTTAATAATCTACGTTCAAGTGAATAATAGTTATTTATTAGATAAGTGAGTTATATTACATATAAGTCACGCAAGAAAAGTTTAACTCTCGAGCCCGAAGGGCGAGAGAGGTAATTTTCTTAAGTGACTTATATGTAATAACTCACGTGTCTAATACAAAATTTTATCCAACACTTTCGTATAAATCGTTTTTAATATCGAAAATAATTTGAAAACGTCATCCATTATTTGTTACTTGTCATTGTCAACACCAGCAACAAAATTTTGTATTGTCTATAATTCACTAGTGAGCTAAAGGGTACTTTAGCTCACTAGTGACTTAAGTACACTTTATATCCTCAAAATCTGATCAATTATGTAGATATTATATGTAAGTGTTGGATAAAACTGATTTATTGCAAGATCGCGCATGCCCGAAAAACTAGGTAAAGTATCGCGAAATGGCAGAGAAACAACATATCTACCAGATTCATCGCGTTTATAATCCCTAACAAAATTTTGTTCACACAAAATATCGTCAGGAGAAAGCGACTTGACTGTAGGAACATTCTCAATTTCCCAAAATTGTCTTAACGTAGAGTCTAAATTATTTTCCGAAGTATTACAAAAGAGTGCGGTTATCTGAGAACTAACTGGCGAAAAAATTCCCATTACGACATAACCAAAAATTGTATTTAACGCGTCAGGTTCATTAGTCTCTCCTGAAATTCGTGCATTCAAAATAATTTTTGAAAATAAATCACTACCGAAATAACGTAGCTGGCAAACTGTCACAAATTTTATTTAAAATTACCGCGTCGGTCACAAGAATAGGACCGTCGTCACCGACGGGTTTAATAGCGAGTGTAACACTACCATTATTAGAGATGGTGCGCATGGATCCGATTTCATTTATTTCAAGCGAGCAATGATTTTTCTTTAAACCTAAACGATTGACAGCTTTAAGTGAAATAAAAGAGGTCATGCTTCCCGAATCTAAAAGACATCTAAAGGTTTGAGGCATTCCACGATTATCTAATACATCAATGAGAGCAATAGGAAACCAAAACTCCCTCATTGGTTACAGCAGACAAACTAGTCTTTGAAGGTGATTGTTCAGCGTCAGAAATTTGCAAACTTGTAACGTTTTTATGCAAAACGGATTGTTATTTTCATTATTTGACGCGCTTGAGATATGTCTAATATTTTGTGAACCTACATTTTTAGAAAAATGTAGTAAGGTATGATGACGTTGACGACAAGTTTTGCAAGTTTCTAGCGATTGACAAGTTTTAATATCGTGTATATTGCTTAAACAGTTAAAACATAAATGTTGATTTTTACAAAAATTAAAACGTTCAAAAGGAGTTTTATCTAAAAACTTAGAGCATAAATATAAAGCGTGATTCTTTTGACATAATGGACAATTTAAGGAGAAACTATTATTTAAAAAAGCACCAACGTGATTTCTAGGAGGAGGTTTTCTACTTCTATCAAAACTGACAGAGTAATTTACCGTATTATAAGCAAGACACATTTTTTTAGAAAGTCGGTTAAGTTTTTTAGCGTTGGAACCGTTGAAGAACCGTATTCCAATTCAAATTTTGTAATAATAGATTTATCAAGTCTTTTGAACAACATCATGACATGATAAAATCCCACTGATCAGTGGGAAAGCCTAAAGTTTTAAGAGCGGATAAATTTTCGGAAAATGTATCTAACAAAGAGCGCAGTGCCAAAGGATTTTCGTAATTTACGTTTTGACAGCGATCTAATGCGAACCAATGTTCCTGTGCGCGTAAGCGTTTATTTGAATAGCGTTGAATAAGCGTATCATAAGCGGTGCCATAATTATCGGCTGTCAATGGTAAGGTTCTTACCAGGGACAGTGGTTGGCCTTCTAACAGAGAAATTAAATAATTAAAGCGTTCAATATCAGACAGCGAAGGGTTATTATGTACTAAAGCGTTAAATAAATCCAAAAAGATATACATTTTTTATAGTCACCTTTAAATTTTGAAATTTCTAATTTTGGTAAGCGAGTCTGCGGCACATTATTTAAAGATACAGAGCGATTTAAATTAGGATTAGAAACATTTAAATTATCATTATCCTCAAACAAATCCATATAAATGGCTTTTACAGCAAAAAAATCACTTAAAAACCTTCTCGTATAGTTTCGTCTATTTCAACATTTGCTGTTTCATCAGCTAAATAAACTGAAGTTATGTTTTGATGATATTCACAGAAATCATTTTTTAATTCATCTGTCTCCAAATAACGAGCTTTAAAAAGGTTTTTTAATGAGTGATCCTTTTTGGCACTATTAGCCAAGTTAATTAAAGTAGCCATATCATTAAGGCATGCAATTCTCTGATAATTTATTTTTTTAGTTTGGCAGAAGTAGACATGTTTAAAAAAAATTATTTATTTTAAATTATAAATTTAAAATAGAAAAAATATATTATATTTTAATAAAATTGTTAAGACTTTTAAACATCCCCATGTAATTACAATGTCAGCGTAAAAAAAGAACTTGTTTGGAATGCAAATACAAATTATTTTCAAATTTATTTTTTACTCTTACTGCTGATAAGGATGTTTTAAATACAGAATAAGATATTTTTAGTTTATATCTAAATAAATCAGCGATTAAATAAAAGGATTATTTTAGATATATGTTCGACCAAGAATATTATAATAAAAAAGCAGTTTTTCAAAACCATACAAAAAAAAACCTTATTCGAGGTCGAAGGAACAAATGTTTGAAGTGCTCAATTAATTTAAGAAAAAGTGGACTGTATTTGGTTCAATAAGGCTTGTTTTCTGTATAAATTTAAGAAAAGGTTTTATAAATAATTTAAAAAAATTAAGTAATATTTTAGCATCCAAAAGACAATATAAAATGCGGGTTGTATTTATCAGCCAAGAAAAAATCACTAAATAAAAGCGGGACACTAAAATACTTACCACTGTTTGCGGGAAATTGCACTTAGAGAAAAGCGTGGGCTCGATATGCCCAAAAAGCGCGCGACCGTACGGTTCACGTGAAAAATATGCAGTGTTCGATGCGAGCGCGTTCCAGGTCATGAAGTACCACCTTTTTTTTTTTTTTTTCTTTCGCCCTTTCGGGCTCATCCCACCCAGGTCCGACGACCGTCCCCCTAGGTGGTGCACTGCAGCCTGAAGGCTTATTGTACCTTGACCCCTACTCCTTCCCATTCACACACCATTCATTCCATAACTTGGATGGTTGCTGTTCGGTCCGTTCGTTTTACCCCCGAGCAGAACACCGCGTGCCGTTGCCTAAAACCGACAACGCCGGTCACCCATCCAAGTTATGGGCGCGCACTTCACTGCTTAACTCCGGAGATCGATGCTACCGATACAACCAGAGCAGCCACAAGCGCGCCTCGTAGCCACGCCACGAAGTACCTTAGTGTCGATATTAATAACACAAAAAAATAACCCGAACAATAGGGAAAAGTACCATATTTATATGGTCCGTACTAGATGCTAAAATTAAAATAAATAATAAATATAATTTATTAGTGAACGGGGATTAAATATTTTCCAAACACTGAAACATGCAATTTTTGCATTTCACAGCACCTTTTAGACAACGCGGTAGTGCCACCACGGACGATATTCTTAAATAAAAACTACCTAGAAGATGTTTAATTTTGAAATCATATTCTTAAATGCGTTGTAACCATCGTGCAATCTGATCTTTAGGATTCTTAAACTGAAGCATACAGGAATTTATGAAAATGTTCCATATATTTGACAATGCCCAAAAGTTTTTTTTTAGTGGCACAATAATTTCATTGCGGTTTTGGAAAAACTTTACTATGATAGGCTATTAACTTTTCTTGTCCATTAGTCCACAATGAATGTTTGATTTGATTGTGGATATGACAACACTGGAGGATTGCAAGGGCTTCTTTTAGGCGTATAAAGCTGCTTAATTTTTAGTCCATTCATAGTTGTTATTGTTTTCTATGATCGATGTAATTGTCTTGTACTATCGGCAAACCCATGTATAAACCGTCTGTAGTAGGTACATAGTTCCAGAAAACTTCTAATTTTATGTTTGTTCTTTGGTATAGGCCAGTTCTAAATAGCTTCTGTCTTCTCTGGATCAGTTTTTAATTTTTCTTTGGTCATAATATGTCCCAGGTACTTTAACTCTTCCTAAAAAAGGTGACATTTTTTCGGACTAAACTTTAGCTGGGCGGATCTAAGCTTCTAAAAAAGTTCTTCAACATTTTTCAGGTGGTTGTCAAATATTTTTATAAGAATTATAATGCCATCTAGGTATACTAAGCAGGTTTTCCAAGTTAGTCCCCAATGTCAACTTTAGCAAAGGTTTAAAAGTAGCGGGGGCATTACATAAACCAAATGGCATAACATTAAACCGTAATCCGTTTTTAGTTGAAAAAGCAGATTTTTTCTCTTCCGGATGAAGTTCTATTTGCCAATAGACACTTTTTCGATCTTATGTCCAAAGCCAATTTGATCAGGTAAGTGTATCTAAGGTATAATCTATTCTTGGTGGTGGAAAACTGTCCTTTTTCGTGACGTCATTCAGTCTTCCAAAGTCAACCCAAAATCTGGTGGAACCATCTTTCTTCTTGACTAGGACAACTGGAGATGACCATGGACTCTGAGATGGTTCTATATTGCCTTATTTTTGCATGTCTCCTAATAATTTTTGAACTTCATCTCTCTTGGCTAAAGGAAATCACCTTGGTGGTTGTTTAATTGTCGATGCGTCACTAGTGTTTATCCGATGTTGAACTCTGATTATTTTTTCCACCTCGTTTTTTGACAAAGAGAAAACATCATGATTTCTTCTTAAAAGTTTTTCCAACTTAGATACCTGAGCTGAATCTAACAGGGATTTTAATAAAGTCACGAGGTCTTTCAGAGCACCATGTACCGGGATAGGTATATATCATAGCGGCAGGTTGAAGGGTACCGATTTTTTACCCGTTTTGGATTGTTGACAAAAAAACTTTCAGGTTCATTTTTCGGACAAATACCATATTTTCTTTGGTTTGCATCAAAGTTCTTGCCGGTAAAATTTCTTCAGCGTATAATGGACTATTTTTAACTGGTTCGACGACAAAGATTTCTCCTACTTTAAAGTCTTCACACTTTACTTGGGTAATGGTTTCTGAGCTGGCGGTAGTATGACTTCTGACAGTACAACTTTTCGAATTGATGTTTCATTACTCTTTGGTAGTCTTATCACGATCTCTTTATAGTAAGTCTGCAGTATCCGTTGTGGTAGGTCCAGTACAAACTTTTGATTCTTCATGTGTGTAGGCCAAAAAGAACTTCGTCCATGATGGCAACAAACACGACTTGTATAACGGTATTTATTTGGGTACACGCCAAAAATTAAATAAATGATGTTGTTTTTAGACTTATTCTGGCTTCATGTATGCCTTTTATTGGTATATATTCCCCAGTAGCAGTTTTTAAGATGTAGTTATTTTAGGGCGGATATTTTACAATAATCTACGATGTTCGGCCTCACGATGGTATATGTGGAACCAGTATCTAGTACCATCTTACAGTCCCAACCTCATACATTTCCAGGTACTACCAAGCTGGTGCCATTGTTCTGCAGCCGGGATACTCTAATAGTTGTTGTTGATGGGGCGTGGTAGCACCTAGCCAGCTTTCGCCCCTTGAAGCTGGCTACTGGGAGTTTTTCGGATTACTTAGAGGGGCATTCAATCTGGTACAATTTCTTTGGACGTGCACCTCTTTGCCACACTTTTAGCAAATATTGTTGTTTCTTCGACGGAAGGTCATACTTTGGTTGTCCCCATCTGCTTTTTACGTACAAGTCCTTGCATCTCTTTAATTACTCTTGTCAAATCGTTGTTCAAATAGCCGTTTTCTGGTTCAGAGTTTGTTCTTTTTATTGTTGCTTGACTCCTGAACGTTTGTTTTGCTGTTTCGAATTGAAGTGCATAGGCCAGTGCTTCAGATATTTTCTTTAACCTGGGCATTCTAAAAGCTTGATTCATATCTGGATCATGTAGACCTTTAATAAAACTGCCTACCGCTAATTCTTGTTTTACTTTTTCCGGGTGGGCTGGATATGTCAGGTTAGACGTACAATATTCGCTTCGTAATCCTGGAGGCTTTTGTTGTACTTTTGTCTTCGTCCTTGGAGCTTCTACTCGAAGGGCAAGTACAGGAACTCGTGCTTTCTCTGATGCACTCCAATTATTGCCACTGGCAGCTGCTTTAAACTGTCGAAGGTAAGTAACCCAGGGTACCTTTCCATCAAAAGTTGGTGGTTTCATAAAAGTTGAAGTACTACATTTTGAAACAATCCCTGTACTGGCCATGTTCTATATTTTTCGCTGTAACTGCTAAACTTTCTATTGCATTTGACCTTGAACTAACTATACAGTTTGTTGTATTTCTTCTATTTCTTCTTTGACACCTTTTTTGGTTAGTTTTAATTCAAGCAACATTTCTCACCCCATCTTGGCATTGATAAAATGCCCCGTTTAGGTTTTCTCTAATCTTTACCATCTTCTTTTTAGTTCTTATTTTATTTCTGCTTATCTCCTTTTAATGTCTTTTTAGATTTTCTTAATTTTTTTTTAACTAGATCTTATTTATTCTCTTATCTCTATTTCTTTTAGGTCTCTTTTAAGGGATTTCTGTCTTATCTGCATTTTTCTCTTAAGGTCTTCTTGTTCTTTCATCATTCATTAACTTAATTAGGGCACTAATTTTCTCCATAACTGCAGCTTGTTGTCTTCCAACGGGCAGTCAAACTTCTAAACCACTTCGGGTAACCTCGTTTCGCTTCTGACTCCAAATGTTCCGAAACACCTCGTATACAAACACGTGTCTTTATTTTTATACCTTTTATTGACAATAAAACGTAACTATGGTTACAACTACGACAAAATGTTTAGCTGTCAAGGTCTCGAAGTGCACATCAACGTTTAAATCTTACTAATCATTCCAAGGTTTTCCATTTACAAAATTTTCGAAAGTGATGAAAAAATACTAAATTTGCTGTAACTAAAATTTTTTAAATTTCTTTATAAAGAATATGATAAAAAACATTATTTGTGGGTTATTTTTAGATTTCCGAAAATCCTTTAATGTCGTAAGTTATAATATTTTACTTAAAAATATGTTTAATTTGGAAATTATAAATAAACCTCTACCATTATTTCAAAATTATTTAAACAATAGATTACAAATAACAGTAATAAATGAAACACAGAGTAGCAAAAATTTTATAAAATATGGTGTTCTCCAAGAAAGTACGTATATTGGGTCCATCAATATTTCTTGTATACAATAAAGATATATCTTAATTAAATTTAAATGAATGGATACCTATTTATGCTAACGATATTGCTCTTTTTATGAAAATAATTAGGAAAAAAATAGGTTATATTAAACAAAGACCAAATTGGTATCATAATAATCAATTGTATTTAACTAAAAATAAATGTTTTTATATGAACTTTCGCAACAAAAATAACACAAATTTAAATTAAAAAATAAAATAATCACATCACAAAAAAGTTAAATAAAATAAATATTTAGGTTTGATTGTTGACTGCAATTTGTTTTAAGGATCATATTGAATATTACTAAAATAAATACATTTGTAGGTCTCTTCAAAAGTATTTCAAAAGTTTTTAATTTGCAAAGTAATACAAATATATATTATAGCTACATTAATTCAAATCTAACCTACTTAGCCCTAATTTGGGGTGATGCAAACAAAAATTATTGAAATAAAATACAAAATAAATAAATAAAAGCCTTTATAATTTCCCATATTAAACGAACAATGTATTTGCCCTTAATAAAAGGAAACTTTTATTATTTAAGTAATTATGTTACAAGCAGTTGTCTTTAAGTCATAAAATAGCAAAGAGACAAATTAAAAGCAATTTAATTTTAACAAATCGAAACAATATACATCACTACAGTACAATAACTTGTAATTATTTATTTTTATTTCTACAAACCCAAAAATACAGTAACTTAGAATAAATTAATTCAGTATTACGAGTTACCAAATGCAATTAAAATTTTTAAAAAGTTGATAAATTTACAGTTTTTATTAAAAATAACATACTATGTAAAAAACATAATAGTCTCCAATTTGAGTTACTATTATTTAATTAATACAAATAAAATTTATTTTAAATAAACCTAAAAACCAAATTAAAATAATAAAAAAACATATACAGGGTGTCCGGGAAAATGTGGGAATTCTCTCGCACACGTATGGAACAGATGAAAATAACACGACAAGTTCCTATAAGATTTTTCCGTTTAAGCGCCCCTGCGGAGATATGATCCCCTAAAGGGGGCAGCTAGAAATCGATTTTTCGTGAATAACATTTAAAGCGCTCTGTATAATATTTTAGTACGATGCATACTAGTAAAGACCTCTTAAAATAGTGCCCTTGAAACTTATGTCGCTTCTTTAGTTTGCCAGGGACGGACTAGTTTTCGCACATTATTGATAATATTTTTACGCCCTGTATGGTGAAGACACAAAAATATGTTTTTGGGTAGTTTTAACCTTTTGTTAAAAAAAGGTACTCTTGTTTTACATTGATAAAATGAGCCGTTTTCGAGTAAAAAATTATTTTAACAATAAGAGTTTATTTTTGTTTAATAATACAATATTTTATTTTCGATGTAATTTGTATTTTTGATTCAGTATTGAAGTCCTCTCGTAGCAAGTCAGTAATTTGTTGCAAATGTTGTTAGGGAGATTGCTAAGTACATATCTAAGGCGCGCTTGTGGCGGCTTCGGTTGTATCGGCAAACGTCGATCACTGGAGTTAAGCAGTGAAATGCGCGCCCATAATTTAGGATGGGTGTCCGACGGCAGCGGTGTTTCGGGCGGCGGCACACGGTGTTGTCTGCTCGGGGATGCGGACCGAGCAACAACCATCTAAGTTATGGAATGAATGGTGTGTGAATGAGAAGGAGTAGGGGTCAAGGTACAATAAGCCTTCAGGCTGCAGTGCACCACCTAGGGGGCGGTCGTCGGACCTGGGTGGGATGACCCCGAAAGGGTGAAAAAAAAAAAAAAAAAAAAAAGTACATATCTAGGTACGAAAAAATTACCACCTTTCGGAATTTGTCAACTTTCACGTCGGTGACACATTTATTATTTACTTCGATAATAACTTAACTAATTTTTCAATTTCGTCTTTGAATAAGTAATTGGAAATATGGAATACGCGTTTAGTGAATATGCAGACATGCA
The DNA here is from genome assembly GCA_014170235.1 of Listronotus bonariensis. Classification (NCBI taxonomy): domain Eukaryota; kingdom Metazoa; phylum Arthropoda; class Insecta; order Coleoptera; family Curculionidae; genus Listronotus; species Listronotus bonariensis. The sequence goes on along the minus strand of JACEGR010001768.1, from coordinate 15,696 downwards.
CCTGATGTATGGTCTTGCATCTTGCAATGCTTTGGAAGCCAGGAGGTTATACCACGATAGATATCCTAATCATATACTTCCCGATCATAAAACATTTCAACGAATTGACCAACGTCTAAGGCAGAATGGTGGGCGATTCCATTTTAATAAAGATAATACATTTACTAAGTCCCTTCATACTTTTAGGAAACTTTGGGAAAAGAAGTACAGAGGCTGGTCGGGGAAGAACAGTACGTACAGCTCAATTAGAGGAAAATATTTTAAATGCTGTAGGTGACACTCCTTCAACAAGCACTCGAAAATTATCAGCGCAATTTAATACGTCGAAGACAATAGTACATGAAATTCTTAAAGAACAGCTTTTGTATCCATATCATCTGCAAAAAGTGCATGAATTGATTCCTGAAGACTTTCCCCGTAGAATGCAGTTTGCAAACTGGTTATTGAATTAGCAACGAAACAATGCAAATTTCATTAGCACGATTCTCTTCACGGACGAAGCAGGTTTCAGCAAAAATGGAATCATTAATTTACACAACTCGCATGTATGGGCTGACGAAAATCCTCATGCGACTATTGTCTCGCATCACGAACAGTTTAAACAAATTAATGTCTGGGCAGGAATCGTTGGCAATTTCTTGATTGGACCATTCGTACTGCCGGCACGACTAAATGGATAACTTTACTTGGAATTCCTTCAAAACGATTTTCACTATTTAGTAGAACACTTACAACTTGAAACTCACTGAAACATGTACTACATGCACGATGTAGTACCACCCCATTTCAGCGTTGCTGTGCGGGAGCACCTAAATACAGTCTATCCAAACCGTTGGATAGGTAGAGGAGGACCTATTGCCTGGCCTCCTCGATCTCTCGACTTGACGCCACTCGATTTTCACTTGTGGGGACATCTTAAAACTTTGGTGTATTCCACTCCTGTCGAAAGTAGGGAGGAACTTCTCCGGAGAATCACGTTTCACTGCGATCAAATAAGGAATAATGTTGGCCTATTGTGGCGGGTACAGCAGTCCTCAATTCATCGGGCTCGTGAGTGTATTAGACTTCACGGAGGCCACGTTGAACCTTCTTACGAAGTTTTTAATTAAGCAGTTGATGTTCAGTTTTTATTGAATTCAATAAAAATGTGGATGATAAGGGAATTCTTCCTCATATCAACCCCACAAAAATTAGAAAAACAAAGACTTTTTTACTCGAAAACGGCTCATTTTATCGATGTCATACAAGAGTGCCTTTTTTAGCAAAAGGTTTGTACTACCCAAAAACAAATTTTTTGTGTCTTCACCATACAGGGCGTAAAAATATTATCAATAATGTGCGAAAACTAAGTGCGTCCCTGGCAAACTAAAGAAGCGACATAAGTTTCAAGGGCACTATTTTAAGAGGTCTTTACTAGTATGCATCGTACTAAAATATTATCAAATTATACAGAGCGCTTTAAAAGTTATTCACGAAAAATCGATTTCTAGCTGCCCCCTTTAGGGGATCATATCTCCGCAGGGGGGCTTAAACGGAAAAATTTTATAGGAACTTGTCATGTTATTTTCATCTGTTCCATACGTGTGCGAGATATTTCCCACATTTTCCCGGTCACCCTGTAGATTGTTAAATAATTAGAAAAATAAGCAGATAGGAATTCAATATAAAATCAATATTTTTCTTTTGGGGTTTTTAATTAAAAAAAAGTTATAAAATAGAGTGGCCCGTAGGATTATATTCAGTGCTAATAAAACTTACTTATACACACACACCTAAATAAATAAATAGCTTAACTTAAAAAGGTATTGTTAATATTTTCGGCTAATGTAAAGCGTATTTTTGGCAAATATCTTATCAAATATTATCTTCCAAATTTATTTGTGTTACCACTATGTGTTTAAGAAGGATTTTTTTGGTTTTATATAATTTGCTTTTTTACAACAATACCTTATTCAGTTTTAATAAATAAATGGAGCCCACTCGTGGCGATAATTTTTAGTTATAACTTGCCAAGTATAATACAAATCGAAGTAAAATTTTGTATTTTTTAGTTTTAGACCATGCGACAAGTTTTCCCCAAAGGCCCAGTTAAAACACCTGTTCTGGGACACAGTGTACAGGGTGTCCGCATTTCGTTGCAATTGCAGAGTATTTTCGTTAATATTAGAGATAAAGACTTGCGATTTATGCAAACTGTTCATACTTTTTGATAGAACAAAAGATGACACTAAAATATTTTTTATGGCCCTCTTTGTTTCTGACATACAGGGCCAATTTTTTCCATTTTGGATCCCCGCTGGTATTTTCGTTGTCTTGTAACCTACAACAAAAGTAAAAACTAAGATTAGTAGATATTTTTACGTGGAATCCAGTAGTGTAGTTACATTTTTAAATTTTTAATATTTTTCGAAATATGAAACAAACATATAATGTTTTTAATGGAATACCCAGTATATTTTTATTTATTTAATAATAGCAGATAAAAGCTTTTAAAAAATGTATATTTATTATTAGGTATTTATTATTTATAGACCCTAAATTGATGTTCTTAATGTTAACATTAAATTTCGCATAGTGCGTGGGGAATGATATGGACTTCATAACAAGAAAATAAAGTTAGCCCTTAGTTTATAATTTGTTTAAATTTTACAGCAACATAAAAGTTTTAACTACTTAACCCGCCCAGCACCACTATTCACCCCTTAGTTCTTTAAGTTTATTCATCTAATAACTAATTAAAAACATAACATTTTGAATTAGCGTCAAGGTGTATTATTATGTATACCCAAAACAGTGTAAATTAGTATATATCCATAATTTAAATATATATATATATATATATATATATATATATATATATATATATATATATATATATATATATATATATATATATATATATATATATATATATATTGCTGTATAATTTAAACAAATTATGAACTAAGGGTTAATTTTTTTTTTTTGTTATGTCTATAACATGGCCCACTATGCGAAATTTAATTTTAAAATTAAAAACTTCAATTAAGGGTTTATAAATATAAAAAAACAATTAAGTATTATACATTATTAAAAAGATTTTATTCGCTATAATTCAATAAATTTAAAATATACGGGGTGAACCATTAAACAATTTATGTTTGGTTAATATTTAAAAAGATATAATATTTAATATAAATCTAACCACACTACTGGATTCTACGTAAAAACATTTACTAATATCAGTTTTTACTTTGGTTGTATGTTACAAGAAAACTGAAATACAAAGGGGTTTGAAAATGGAAAAAATGAATTTCGCCCTGTATGTCAGACACATAGAGGGCCATGCAAAATCTTTTAGTGTTATCTTTCGGTTCATCAAAAAGTAGCAACAGTTTGCAAAAACCGGAAGTCCCAATCTCCAATAATAACCAATATACCCTGCAATTGCAACGAAATCTGGACACCCTGAACAGGGTGTTACAGATTGTTGTTAAAAAGATTAAAGGGCAGATTCTACATAAGCAAATATAAACCAAAGTTTTTATAAACATGGGTTCGAAGATTTTTTGTTCTTAAGATACAAGATGTTAAACTTTTTAAAGACCTAAACAAATTTAAGAACACCTATTAATTGTTGTTTTTATATAAATCTAAAAAGCACAAAATTTTTCGACACATTTATACAGTCAGCGTACCGTTTTTTTGTTAAAAATATTCCTTTAGTTGCTGCTCAAGACGCCACTGAACTTGTTACATGTAGTTAAGGTGACGTTCCGTATGTTAACCACGGTTCTTGGTTTTTTCGGTTTCCATTCCGTAACCCTACCATTTATCAAATCTGGTTATAAATTATGAAACGCGGTTTCTTAACATTTCGATGTCACGGGTATTACCGCTGTCAAACCGCTCTTTACCGATCGGTAATCTTGGTTAACATACGGAACCTTACCTAAGTTAGTAATAAATTACCCCCATAGTGCAGTGCCATAAATAATATTCCCAAGTAAAAACAAAATTGACTAAAGGATATTTAAGATATAAAAAACATTTTTCTTTACAAGTTTAACACCCTGTATCTAATAAACGAGCAATTTGGTGACTTATGTTTAGGTATATATTATATTTTCAATATAAGAATTTGCCCTTAAATTGCTTTAACAGTATTTTGTAACACCCTGTATAAAATTGCATTTTCTTCGTAGTAAAGTAATGTTTACAATGTGGCCGGAAAATAAGCAACGATTAGTAAATTTCTTGATAATAGTTGACATTACTAAATTTAATTCGATGCAAAAGTTTAAAAATGTTTAAAAAACGATTGTTTTTGTTTAAAAAAATTAAGGTAATGGTCGTTGCTTCTATTTAGGATACCCTGTATACATAAATTAATTATAAAAAATAACGCAATATTGTTCGAGATGTCTAAGCGTTTTTCTAAAAAAACTAAATCATCTGAGTTTTAAATAAATATGTTCCAAGCTAAGCGTGTTTAGTGTTGGATTTACCAGCAGGCTAAGAAAAAATGTGTTTGGAAAAAGCCTTTTGTTTTTGCTCTTTAAAATTTGCTTCCTAACCAAAAATAAGGGGTTGGAAATAAGTACCTACTGCCTATGGGCGGCAAATATGTTAATCCACTACTGTGTGTGTTTGCACTTTATATTTATCTAAAAATAAATGTTTATTTATGTATTACTTGACCAAAGAATTATTAATAACGTATTTGGTTTTAATAATATAATTATTTTAACAAGTAAAACAACATATATTTTGTAACGTAAATATTTACTTTCATTAAAAACAACATGTCCATTAAAGTGCCAACTTTTAAAAACATATAAATTACAAATATTTCATTTAGTACTGAAAATCTGCAGTAGAAAATATATCCCAACATGCTATTAAAGCGAAACTCCTATATTTATGAACAGCTGGCGAAAGCTGAGATTCTCCTGATAATATGTTCCTTCTGGAATATCCAAATATGTTGGCATATCTGTAAACGTAAATTATTAAAGCTTTCAAAAATAAGTCACGTTCATTTGGTTGAACTGACTTCTCGTTTTTGATAAAATATGTAAATTTGTCCATCCGTTTTTCCGGCATTTGTTGTTCATTTATATGCTATGAGTATGTTTGGCATCTGATTCTCTGTATAGCAATTATCATTTTTTACTGTGTACGCCTTGTGTATGCTAATTAAAGTTTTATAGTTTAAGTACTTTATTCTTTTATTTATTTAAATTATAACATTTTTTTTTATAAGCTACTACCTATGTTCTAGCACTAAACCCACACTTACCAAAAAAAATATTGGGCTACTAGACTAACTATACTATATTTATCTAAATATACTCCATACTATCTCTAAAAGGTACAAAAGAAAAAGATACTACAAATTCTTGAGCCTTAAATATAACGCTTAACGAAGTATAAGTATTCTTGACAAACATTTGGAAAATATTAAATTTACAAAAATAGGAAAGTAAAACTTTTTAGTTTCAGTGCAGTCTACGGTTGATGACCTGAAAGAAAGACCTTTGGCTAGTGTAAAAATCCGCATCGGAAGATTGGATAGTATACGACGGATGCAAAATCTTGCTTTGCAAAAAAATTGGGCGTTCGAAAATAAAAGGTTAAACGCCATTTTTATGGATTTGTTAAAAAACAAATGATGACAAAAAGGACAAATGCAACTTTTTACATATATTTAATGCACCTTATATCCTATCACCGTAAAAATCCAATTTCCGGTTTTACCGGAAGTCGCACAGAAATTGACTTGGCAAAACTTCAATAATTCAAATAGCAACCACTACCTTAGGCCTTAAATTTAAACTTAGCGCATATTTCTTTATCTTTTTTGTTAAATATATCCTTTCTCTAAACCTAATAGTTTTTATGAGATTAATAGAGTAAAACGCCAGACTCTTTTAAAAATATCAAAGAAAATATATTTTTAAACGCTTCACTATTTATAACTTAAAAATTAATAGGTTTAGGAAAGGATATAATATACAAAAAGATTGAGAAATAAGTGCCAAGTTTAAATTTAAGGCCTAAGTGGTTGCCATTTGAATTATTAAAGTTCTGCGGAAAGTCAATTTCTGTGCCATTTTCCATAAACCGGTAAATGGATTTTTACGTTGATAGGATACAAGGTGCAATAAATATGTGTAAAAAGTTGCATTAGCCGTTTTTCTATATTTGTTTTTTTACAAATCGATAAAAATGGCGGTTAACATTACATTTTTGAACGCCATTTTTTCAAAAATAATTAAGATAGATATTACATGTGGTACATGTATTTTCTTGGAATTGCCTGTTGAAATAATTTTTAGAATAATTTTTACGGTGTTCTATTTAAAATAGCAAGGTTTAGAGCACTTTTGGTTAAACCGGATGTGCCACATAAAATCTGAAACATCAATACAAACATACATTTGACCAAAATATCAACATTGTGTAACACTTTTCAAGAAAATTACAGGCTTAATAGTAATCTTGTGGGCACCCGGTATAATTACTGGTGTATTGTCACAATTGTTGTTATATGGTCTTACGCTAGGGAGAATTTCGGGAGGTGAAAAATTATATTCTGACGGTTATTTTGTTGTACACTCTAAAGGACGCCACCTGCGGTACCTAGCATAAATTAAAACAAAATAAATTTGTTGAGCCACCCTGTACGTATCTTTTAAATAAAAATTCCAATTATTTACCATATTACACCAAAAACAAGTACGCTTTGTAAAAGTTGATATAAGCAGTCTTTTTGAGATATTAAGATTTAAAAAAACACTTTCTGTATGACCAGGTCTAGGCTATACAGGGTGTTTCAGATGAAGTTCCTTATATCTAAGATTATGAATTCTTAAGTAATTTTAAGAGGAAAAGTTCAAATAAACCAATATTCCTACTAATGGCTTAACTTCAAAAAACAGGGCGGTAAAGTTTTTAAAAAATAAGTAATTTACTATTCTGTATTTAAATACTAAGGAAATTAAGAAAATAGGTTTATTTAAACTTTTCTTTTAAAAATCACCTAAGGATTAACAATTTTAAAGATTGGCAACCTATGTTTTTAAATCCAGATATCGCAAAAACCATCTTTCTAAATTAACTTTTACCATGTATACCTTTTTATGCAAAATATGTTGAAAATAGGAACTTTTGTTTAAATTTTAGGTACAGAGTGGCTTAAAAAAGTTCTTTTATTTCTAATTTGTGTCAGATACCGCAGATGGCGCCTTCTAAAGTTAATAATAAAATCGATAACATATTCTTATGTTTTACTTTCCAAAACCCCCTCGAGCCATATATTGCGCCAATACACTTATTAGTGACAAAATAATTTATAAGAAACTAAATCCAGAATACATTTTGGACCAGTATCTCCAAAATCATTTCCTTATGACTAAGGTAAGTTAGGTCGTCATATTTTAGTCTTATGAAGTGGTAACATTTTTTCCCCAACTTTTAGAGACTAACTGTACTTTAATATACTTTTATTAGTATTTTTTATTTATAATACTAGACATAAAATGTAAAAGCGATTTAATTTTTTTAAATCAGTAGATATAGATTTTGTTAAAAACATGTTTTTGTGAATAGAACTTTAAAGAAATAATACTCTTTAAATACTTTAAAGCACCAAAAAATATATAATATTCAATACAACTTTTAAATAAATTCGTTAAAACGGGTCGGTGTTTAACTAAAATTAAATAGAGATTTGAAAAACTTGGCAAAAGTTACAATTTAATAATTGCTAGTAATATTATTATTGAGATATTACCACACGAAATTTACTCTTAAGTTTGTAATAAACCAGCTTTTCTTAACCTGTGAAGCGCGCTCCTCCTAAAGGGCGTGTCAATAATAAAGAGGAAGGGGCGCAAAAGTCCCATTTTTACTTGTGTAAACGAAAATTTTGAACCACATTTGATTTTTAATAACCTAAAACAAAAATAAAAATTAACCCTTCTCCATCGTTAAATGTCATATTAAACAATCTCTTTTCTTTATCTTTATACTAGGCCTGTGCTACCTGGGAAACCCTATTAGGCTCTGTCTACCTTGTCGCGTCCGTACTTCACATGTCCTTTATTAACTACCCAACCTTATTCTTTTACCTTTATTTATAAATTTGATTTGTACTAATTATTTTAATATTGTTTGTCAATGTAACTGTTTGTTTTAAAAGTTATGTGAGTTTTGTTATTTTTATTATTATTTCTCGTGTGTAATAAGTTTTTGTATAATTTTTAGGTCTGATGTTGCCGGCGCGCGGCCATGGCAAAACATGTGACCGTTTAATTAAAATTGACAACCTTAGCACCTTGAGTTTGTTTCCTAGGATTTTATTTATATTTATGTCGATTCTTTTGAGATAATAGATAGATTCTTAAGTATATATTTAATGTCATTATATTTGAACTCTGTTATTATTTTATTATAGGAATATGCAATTAGTCCAATATCCAAACTGAAAGCGGCCTTAACTCATTTGTTGTTGTTTAAAAACTTTTTATCATTTAAACCAAGACCCCGCCACTGGGTTACCTAAAAAATATGTTAAAAATCTATAATTAATTTAAAAAAGTAGCTTTAAAATTTGTATAACCCATATATAATGTAATTTCTATATTTTATTATTCTGCAAAACTACGTTGATTTTTTATAATTATTAGGAAACATCCTGTATGCACTTCGGCCGACTGGAGCAAAACAACTGCACAGGTATTTCTTTTCTAAACTGAGTTTTGAGGTCGCCTAAACAGGTTAAAAAAATGTACAGGTTGGCCCCCAAGTGGACGGTACCTGTTACAAGCAGAAAGCAATGTGGCAACCCTGGTATAATTTCCTTTCTACTTAAATATTTATTATAAGCATCTCTCTTCGTTACACTGAAATTATATCCCTAGATCAACTTTAGCTAATCTGTATACACAAACCACATTCGACTTAGTCATAAAATGAACGTAGCTAAAACAACAATGTGGTTCTTATTTGAGGATATTATTATAGGGCAATATAGTAAAAACTTATGTTTGAGAAAAGGTTATATTACTATTTTATTGGAAGGGAGACAAGCAAAACAAAGTGTATGTGTTCCGTTCGCTCACAATTTATAGTCGATCCCTAAACACGCTAGGCTTACAAACGACGCCTTTAGGGAGAACTTTTTTGGGTCGCTGTATTTGATTTTTTGGTATTAAACCTTATGGGAAAAACGCTTAGGGTCAACACACACGTTTTGTATCTAAAAACACTATTTTAAGACTTTACGTGTATGTTCTATTTAACTAATTTGACTATGATAATTAATAAAACTTAAAAAGCAATACCTTAAAATGTTTAACTAAATTATAGTTTAATTTGTCATTTTAATTATTATGGCCACCAAGTTTTTACTTTAAATATATTTTGAGTACATGTATAGACCGTCAATAGATGGGGTTTACAAGAGGGCAAATGTTGATAAACTTTAATTAATTAAGGTCAATCTTGACCAAAAATTTTGGTTGTAGAAAATATTATTTACAAAAAGAAGATGTTAATTTTGTTTACAGGGCTAAAAAACTTTAAAAATATTAATATTCTGCAGAATTTAACTAGCTTTATTTTTTATTTTTTGGACAAAATGTTAATTTAATTTCTGTGTGAGTTAAACCGGTTAACATATGAACATTTTTTTATAGGAGTTTTAAAAGTTTGGGAAATTAATTATTTTATATTTTTTTAACATAAGAACGTTAAATGCTTTTAAATTATAATAAATATTAATTTTAGCGTTAGCTATTTGGACATCCTCCAACTAAAACTTTTAGGTATAAAGAAATGTGATCAAAGCGTTTTTATATTTTAAATTATAATATTTAAGCTAAATTGTGAAATCCAATAAAATGTTCTATTATTATTTTTAATGATTACAACCTTTATTCCAAAATGATTTTTTAATAATATTTTGCTTTTAAATAAAAATTAAAAGAAAACATGTTTTTAAAATTTTTGCAAACCCAAAATAGAAATTTTGATTTCTGGTTAGAACTAATAAAGTTCTAAATAGGTTGCCTTAATACTAGAATGACTGTATTAAGGTAATTTTCAATGTGGTTTTTAATATACTAGTCACGCAATTTACCTAAAATTAAAGTATATTATTTTCTTCCGTAGTTACACAAACCATCTAAAGATTCATAAACCAAAACGGTAAAGTTTTTCCTTAGAGGATTTCTGGAATGTGAGGGGTAACTTTAGGGGCTAATCTCTAGTGATCTTAATTATGACTTCTTAAACGGTCTTTTTATGGCCATAGTTTTTGTGTGGTCTTATTTTTTTTTATCAAACTTTAAAGTTATATCAAATTTAAATATTATTTTATTGCATTTATTTGCTATTTACTTTAATAGTTTCAAAATATATTAATCAAATTTTTTATATTTTAAAGTAATACCTTTCCAATTTTGAACCACTTTGTATATTATGTTAGGATTTTTAATGTGGCTTTTATTATTTCAGATAAAGCAAAAAGAAACAAATATAAAAATTAACTCATTTTTAAAATATTAAAAATTAAAAAGGTAAAAAATATAAAGTCTTAATCACAAAAGAAGAGGATTACGTCATAGAATGAATTATACTGAACTAATCAATGGACGTATGTCGCTAATAAGGTCAAAATATCCTAACCAACCACATGACAGTCTTTCAATGGTAGCTTAGGACACTATTTATTAAAGACAGAAAGACAACCCCTTTTTTGTTACAGCAATGTTTCTTCATAGATTGTTTTTCTCGCTTCATGTCGTCTAAACTAAGAGTAACAAAAAAATTCGTGATTAACGAAAGTCTGAAACATATTGTTACTAGGCATTGAAATGTCAAAAAACTGTCGATATTTTAGAGAACTCAAATATTTTTATTAATTTTTATGTAAAAGTTAAGTAAATAAAAAAATAAAGGTGATAAGTATCTATGTTTCGAACTAACCGACAATCTAGAGCTACATATTTTAATGTACTGTAAACCTGAATGCGTTGCTCGTAATCTCGTAGGCACCTGGTATAGTAAAAGGGGGTTTTAGGAGGTCAGTAATCAAAATCTGCTATTCATTTTATTCTTAAGTTTAGAGAGTGCTGCTTGCGGTATCTTGCATAAATTTAAAACAAAATACCTTTTGTAAGCCACTCTGTATATGGCTTTTAGGCAAACATTTTAAATTTTTAACATATTTTAAATAATGGTATACCTAGTAAAATTGATTTAAGCAGCCGTTTTAATTATTGGATTAAAAAAACACTTCCTGTATGGCCAGGTATAAGCTTAAGAGGGTATTTTGGAATTAGTTGTTAATCTTTTAGAGTGTGAATTCTCAAAAAGTTTAAATATTTTGCCGTCATAAATGGCTTTATTTTTTCAGTACAGAGTAATAAATAAAGTCTATTTTTGTAAATTTTACCACTCTGTATCTGAAAGGTTAAGACATTTACAACAGGTTTATTATAAATTTGTTCTTAAAAATCACCTAAGGATTTATACTTTTAAAGATTAGCATCTAATTCCGAAAAACCCTCTCTAGCCTATACCTGGCCATACAAAAACATTTTTTTTAAACCAGATATCTTAAAAACAGCTACTTAAATTAACTTTTACTATATTATATACCTTTTTACGTAAAACATGCTAAAGAATAATAATTTTTATATAAAAGTTACAGAGTGGCTTAAACTAAAATCAAAATAAAATTTTAGCACCCTGTATCTCCCAAATTATTAACTTTTGGACTAAGGTCATTTGGATGAAATCGTCATCGTCATATTTTGGCCTTGCTAAGGATAAATAACGGCTGATAATAAAATAATATAAATGAAAAAAGTTTATTTTAAAATAGAAATTGTAACTCTAAGTTATAAAGAATTAAATAATAATAATAAAACAAGATACTAACCTATTTTTTTGAAATATAACAATAAGCTAATTTTTTTGTTTTTTCTAAAAACTTCTTAATAAACAAGTTGATAATCTTTGGTGTATGTTAGAACTTTACTATTAGTTATGGTCATATGTCAGTTTGTTTTTACGCAACTTCTAATAAAATTGTGGCTTTAAATTGCTATACCAAAGTACTTCTGGCACAAAAAATAGTTTACAACCTTGTTTAGTCATTATTTGGCCTCTAAATTTAAATGCTCGTTTTTTTTGTTTAAAATAATTTTTTATACTAAAAATATTTCACTATTTGTTTTTCTTATTAGTTCTTGTTTGTTCTTAGCAATTATTTAAAAGGTTTATAAGTATAACCTAAGAATCACCCTCCTGAAAAAACGTTAAAATTAAATAAAAATACCAAATGGCCTTGTATTATTTTACCTCTAAAGCTTAATTTTTCCCTGTCGTGACCAAACGTTCTTTAAAATGCTTGTAATTATGCTATTTTATAATTTATTATTATAAAACATACATTATAAAGATATCGGAATTAAAATACATATTAAAATAAACTTATCTCTGAAAATAGGAAGCTTAAGTTAAAAATTCAGTGAACCTAATCAAGATTAACATCGATTTTTTGGTTTTAGTACATACATCTTCCATAAAATCCAGGTAAAAACCCTTATTATAAGTAGAATTTTTTAGCGTATACGAAAATTAAAAGAAAATCCTTGTAAAATTGTTTTTTATTTATATTTCCTGAACGAGAAAAAATCCTTATTTACTTGTAATTTGCAAAAAATACGCTTTAATGAAAATATATACAATGTCTTTCTGGACCGGTATTGTATTTTACAAAGAAAAAATAGGAATTGTAAAAATTACTACACAGTGAATATTTCAATTGTTTTATGGATAATATCCGCAATAGTACAGTGGGCAACTTTGTTTCTTTAGCTAGAAAGCCTATTTTATTTTATTGCAAAAATTTAGCCCTTTGCTATTTTGTAAACCTACAAATAACAGGACTTTTTATTTTTAAAATACACTAAGTTTTAATTGCTTGTTACAAATTTTAAAGCTATTTATTTTATATAGCTATACAAGGTATACCAACTATATTTACAGAGGAATTAACTTGCATCCCGTACATACAGTGGTGGCAACCTAATTGGAAACGATACTTAAAAAATAATTTAATAATTTTTATACAGAAATGTATATAAGAAATTTCAAATTTTATTTCAATGATACTTTCATTGTACTTTAACTTTTTATTTTTATAAATAATCAAACATTTACAAACATTGAAATAAAATTTAAAATTTCTCGTATACATTTCCGTAAAAAAATTATTAAATTGTTTTTAAGTATCGTTTCCAATTAGTTTGCCGCCACTGTATAAACGTTACAGTAAAACTGTTTATGTTGATACGCTCTTTTTAATGACACTACCAAAATAATTATACAAGATGTTTTAAGAGCAATTTTTTTATTCTCAAGTAGATTTTTTTAAAGAAATACCCTGTATATTTTAACATTTTTCTCCGTATTAATTTCTACATTAAAAAAATATACCATACTATTCGTAAGTTGTTGCTGGTTTTTAAGATATCAGCAGCATCCTGATATAATCGTTAACTATTAAAAGTGAAAAAATAAAATTTAATTTTGGTTTTTATTATTTTTAAATAGTTCTGTCAGGGTCAGAGTAACAAATAGTATAATAACATGTAATTAAATATATTTGGTTTATTTTAGATACATTCTAACATACATACTAACCAGAACTAACCTAATCTATAATCCAGCCATAATAAACGTATTGCTGTTTTTTTAATGCCATTAAGAAATATGTGTCTAAAATGAATTAAATTGCTGACCTACCCATTAGTAGCTCTTATAATGGAAGGTAATTAATAACATTTTTATATATAGAGTGTCTACTTAGGTTCGCACCATATGAAAAACTCTTTAATTTTTAATTTAAGCAAAAAAAGTTATTCTTTATGAAAAGTTTTGCATGGTCTAAACCTGAAATAAAATCCTTAGATAAACTTTTTTTTGCGATAACGAGCATTTTTGTAACTTTTCGCTGTTTTTACAGTTAATGAGCTTTCTTTTTATATAACATTTTAAAATAAGCACGTACACTAATACAAAATTAAATTTTCACCGTTAACTTATAAAAAATTTGCATCTTTAAATGTTTTTTTTTTTTTTAATTCCAAACATTATTTCTTTTTTTTTTATCTTTGGACAATCCACGAAGGCTAAAGGCCTAAGTACTAACGTACCGTGGGTGTCTTTTTTAAAAATATATATATTTTTATAACAAAGTACTTTCCCTTGAGCAAAATTATTATTTTTATACATACCTCGCATACCACTGCAAAATATTAATATTTGATATTTCCATTTTGGATTTAAGACCTTGCAGAGCTTTTTATTAGAAATAACTTTTTACGTAAATTTAAAAATAAAAAGTTTTTTTATATTGTGCGAACTTAAGGAAACACGCTGTATGAATAGTCACTCTGACAATGACAGAAATATTTGAAAATATTTCGAACCAAAATATTATTTTCTTTTTTCGCCTTTAAGCTAAATTTATGGATTGACGTTTCCGTCATCGATCGCCGTTTTACGTTTTGGTTTCTGATATGGTATATGGAAAAATATACCTTTATTAATACCTTGATGTTTAAATTTAAATAATACTGGTTTACGTATTTTTAAATAAAAATATTAGCAAGTTGCCTGAAACTAAAAAAATTAATGTTTGCTTAATTTATCCTACTATTAAAATTATACACTGAGGTCCATAAACCACTCGCCCTCCTTTTAGCGTCTGAACCGTTTGCTAAATTTTTATAAAATTTGAGACAATATCATATGACAAAGGCTTGTATTTTTTGACATAACAACGACAGCTCTAAATGACAAGGTGACAGCTGGGCGCCATTTTGAAATATTTTTTTATGAAAAAGTCTTGTGGTATACCATTTTAAAGCTCATGACGAGTACTTTATACCCGTCACATAATACAAAATGGCGGGCCTTATATTATATTGTTACAGACTTTCAAAAAATGTGTTTAGGTTATAAAATTTTAGAGAGTTAGGTTCATTTAATTTAGTTTGTTAATTTATTTAAATAATTTACCTTAATTTTTCCAAGTTCTTTCATCACTTTCGAAGGTTTCCGAAAACGCCCGAATTATCCATTAATAACTTTTATGCTATCATGTACTATGGAATTTTCACGATAATTCTCGAATATTCTAGATCATTCTTTACTCTTCCACCATACTATAAAAGGGCGACGGGAAACTTCCGATCAGTCAGTATAAATTCGACTTTTGTGTTGTAAACTTCGAGACATTGACAAGAGTAGATTTTGTCGTTGTTGTAACCATAGTTACGTTCCATTGTTAATAAAGGTATAAAAACGAAGACACGTGTTTTTATACGAGGTGTTTTGGAACATTTGGTGTCAGAAGCGGAACGAGATTACCTGAGGAAGCCGAAGTGGTTAAGAAGATTGAATGCCAGTAGAGACAAGAAAGCAAACTGAAACGATGGAGGAAATAAGTTCACTTATTAAGCTAATGATGGAAAAACAAGAATCCCTTAAAGTAGACATGAAGAAAAGCCAAGAATCCCTGAAAGAAGACCTAAAGAAAGAAATGCAGACAAGCCAAGAAGCCATGAAAGAAGACCTAAAGAAAGAAATGCAGACAAACCAAGAAGCCATGAAAGAAGACATGAAGATCAGTCA